>BPLR01011331.1:0-89383 GCA_021605095.1 Caerostris extrusa | reverse complement strand
AGAGCAAAATTTGTATGGAAAACTAATTACCACTGGAGCTACAAATTTGTTGAAACTCCATTCTTTTTTTTTAACATGAAATGCTCGATTTTCAGAGAGAACCGTTTTTTTTTGAGATTTTTATATGAATTTTGATTTTAAATGTCCATTGATAAAAAAACTTACACTGAAATTACTTCTTTCTCATTGCCGCACTATTCATAAAAGGCTTCCAATTTCTGAATATTCTTTTATACAAAGTCGTCGCAATGGGACATCCTCACATAGAAAGCGTTGTTTGGATGGCATAAAATTTTGACAGCAGACACTTCAGATCGTGTACTAGATTTATTTTTAAAAAATATGGGTTACCTATAGACAGCTCTGTGGCATAAAACCTAGTATAGATGTTCTTTATATTTCGGTTTTGCACAGTCCTTTACCCCATTACATTAATGGATTTTTTTTTTTCACAGCTAAGTGTAATAGGTCCACATTATTTACATGAACTGTTGAATATTGCAATTCTTCATATGTGATAGATATCAGGTTCTCAGTAGACCTTGTCCTTTAAAACGCATATCGCACAGACTTTTTTCTGTTACCTTCAACAATGAGCTAACTCGATAAGTTTATCGCCGCGCGTTTTTCTAACTTTTATCTTCCATAATTCAATAGTGTAACGTATTATTTATCCCATTTAATGTGAACTAAGGAAATCCCAGTCGTCATCAATTCAGTACAGCAGTGGATAATCTATATGATAGAAATAATTGAACCCTAAACGAATTTTAAACATGTAACTTTTAGTGGAAAAAAAAAATCATATAAGGAAGCTAAATAAACAAAGTGACCGAGGAAATGAAAAAAAAGATACCTTTTGGAAGTGATAATTAAAATAAATAATTTTTATATTTTGCGTATTTCTCTCAATTTATTATATTTTTTGTTTTTGCTGATATAACTTTAATTTTCATTACCTGGATAAGAATTTACTTTTTCATATCTATATGAAAAAAATTTTCATTTCGATTTTATATTTTTCTCAAAAATTTTTTTCAGTGCTGCTTTTTTGAAAAATGTTTCCTAGATACATTATTTTTATACTAGATCTTAATTTTCATAATCTACACTGCCGGAAATTAAAATCCAAGCCTAACAAGGAGATATATTAGTTAAACAAAATTTGGGAGGCATGTTTGCGTATCTGTAAATGACTACTCAAATTTCGCTCTAGACGAATAAGAGTGGTCCTACTAGATTTGAGTCAAGAATGCCCTTAGAAAAGACGAAGAAGGCATTATCAGCGGCAAATTGCGTTCGAACGAGGCTGTGGATTTTCTTTTAGCGATATTTCAGAAAAACTTAGGATGTATAAACTATGCAGGATTATTGGCACCAACTATTATGAGAAGATATGGTCTCATGAAGACCGAGGTTCAGCAACATACAAGCCGTTACTGACAGAGACGACCGCCTTATACAAAGCATGGCTGTAGCGCTTTGCATTTAAAGCAAAATTCAAGCTTCTGTTGTCAGGGGCGGAGTGAACTCACCTTCTAATGTGGCTCCCAGGCAACGTCAGCTAATTGGTCCATATCTCACCATATCCTCCAATACTTCGTATCATGATTAGGTAGTTGGGGAACTAGAGTAAATGAAAATCACCTCGGTTATGTTCCGGCCTCTTTTCACAGGTATTTACACTAATACTGAAAGCTGGTTCAATTCAGTTGGACAATGGAATGCCATGAAAGTTTCTATTGGCAGCAGAAGACATAGAGAACGATAACTCGATTATTTGAGCGAGACCTCGGAAAGTTCATCAACTCAAATCACCTGTGACTTATATCGTGTCAAGTTATAGCTCATTGGAGGCCTGAGTGCGGATCAGTTGGGATCTCAGATCAGAGCCGTTTCTTTCTTGATACCATTAATGGTCTTATGTTGGTTAGAAGGGGACTAGGTGAGGGCCTGGTGCCAATAAGGTAATTACATATATAATATTAAAATGATGCCAAATTTTGATGAAATAAAACATTTGTGTTTAGTGATTAAAATATTTTGGAGTAAACCCTCATTCCAAACGCCAAATGAGCAAAAAAGTAGGTAGTGCAGGTGAAGCGTAGTTTACGATTGCTAACTTTTCTTTCACGCAAACATGTTCGCCGATGGTCATGCACATCGTTAACCTTTTTGTTTGGGTAGGAAAATCTGTTTGTTTCACATTGCAGATTACAAAATAAGGCATAAAAACTCTTATACCTAGAAGTTGCACTAGGCAATGTCAGATGAGCGAGTAGGTCGATCTGTTGAAAAACAATTATCGATAATCCGTACCATAACTACTGAATATAGAAAAATGCATCGCATGGAATAAAAATCGTGCCCTGAAAGTGATCACTTTGTTGTACTTCTGGAATCACAAAAGGTCTCAGCACCTCCCAATATCTTTTATTAGTGCCGGACGATGATGAACGATGATCTAAAGTGCCTATTGTCCAACTTTTATATCATTATGACACCTTATAATATTCCGCACAGCCTTCTGAGTTGACTATTTTTGATCACCTTTTATGTATCTCTAAAGTAATCGCAGCAAAGCTTTCTACCCATTCTTTCTAACTCACAAAAGTAGCAAGGGTATTTTCATTTTTGTACTTTGCCACTGAATATTGAACTCGAGTTTAAAGAAAAAAATTGTGATTGTTAAAACTTGTCAATATGTTATGCGGGAAATTACAGCTACAAAATATTAAACCTCGGTAGTTTAAATTCATGATAAATAAATAATTATGGGACTTATTAAGAATGGGAAGAATTTCGACTTTTATTAGATCACAATTCATGTTAAAATACCAAATAATGAAAAAGCAACGAGACTTGAGTTATCGAGCCTGCAAAAATAATCACCAAAATCCAATTAAAAGTAGATATTTTTAGTTTAAAATCATTCGAAAAGAGTTAAAAGCGTCTTCTAAAAAGAAGAAATTAATTCCTTCTTATTGTCTATGATATAATCTGTTTGTATGCTTGTTGTCATCAACAACTCTTGGTGGCAAATAACAATGCTATAAAGTTATGTAATTTTGTTTCAAATTCCTTAAAAGATCTTGGCTTAATAAGTAGTATGTCACAATTTCGTTAGAAATTTTTATATAGCCTTTGAAATCTTACATTTGGCTTAAATTATTTATTTTAAATAATTTGATGTTAATTTTAGATCACTTGCATTTGGATAAATATGTCAAAAAAGGGATTTTTTTTACTTTTCCTTCGAAAATTACCAAAAAAAAAAAAAAAAAAAAAAAAAAAGGTAGAAAATTGTACAATAAGTGGCAACAAAAATGACAACTTAAAAGAACGGCAACTAACAACAAACTATTAAGGCGATTTATATATTTAAATTGGTAAATATGTTATTTTTCTAATTAAATAAATATACGTTACAATTATACATGATATTTATGGATATTATCTTCTAAATATTGTGTAATTATTTTCAATGTGAAACCAAATTTCAAATTACTAATCATTAGATTATATGAAAACCTTTTTTGTTGAATTAGGTATGTATTATTAAATCTAAATTGTTTCATATTATCTCATAATTTATTTGCGTTATATGGATGAGATTTTTTTCTCCTTGAACTCAAATCCGAAACTGAAGTAACAAAGTGAATAAGTGATTGAGTAAGCAGTTCAGTATTCACTTATTCTTTGTTGATTCTTTTGTTCGACTTCATATGAATTATTTCGAAACCTTTATCTATTAGTAACTGATAAATCTATTATGTTTTTAAAATATTATTATATGGGCTTAACTTCTAAATATTGAAGTGTTAGGAATTATTTGACATTTAATTTCAAATTTAGTGATCGTCAGAAGATATTGCATTTCACAAAACTATTTAACTTAATTTTCTGGAGGTTATTATTATCTTTTTTGATTTTATCAGTTATTTGATTGTACAAATTATAAAATCACATTGATACAGTAAAAAAATATAAGTTAATTAAATTAAATAATGAATAATGTTTTAAGAAAATATTTTGATGGATGTTTCAAATTACATTAAAAATTATTTAATATTTTTTTACTTTTCTATCTAATTAAATAATTCTGATTGCATATTTCAATTTTGCATCAGGTTAGCTTTTTTTTTTTTTTTAAATATTTTTGTCAACCATTATTATATTTTATTGTATTTCATAAGAGAAACAACACCTTTTAAATCAATTCTTTATGAAAAATTAAAAAAAAAAAAAAATTAATCTTTAAAATTTTAAATTGAATACAAAAATATTATTATCATTAGAAAAATATTACAATCTTAGCACAATTTAAATTTTCACTAATTTTTTACTTTTTTAGATAACAGATGTATTTATCATTTTCATTTTATATATTAAACATATTATTCTGATGAAACTCATAACATATACCATATTGGGAAAAGGTTTGCTAAAAAAAAATTAGGAATTCATATTGTACAAGGAATAATTATCTTATTGTGTGTTTTGCTTTTTTGTTTTATTTCAAATTATATCCAAAGAAATTTTAAAATATCTCACAATTTTTTTTTATTAGTAGTAGTAAGTTATTCTTAAATAAATATCAGGAGAAATTACTATTTGATGTTTTATCAAAAATATTAAACCATTAATTTTTATTAGATTTATCTGATCTGGTTTAGTGAATAATGTAAATCTATGATTGAGTGAGGCAATCTGAATATTGTATTTGGTTTAATTTTTAGATTAATTATGATTTATTTATGAAGATAATTATCTAGTATATGACAAAGCTATATGTATCTTCATTTTTAAATATTCACTAACTGAATTATGAAAGAATAATAAATATATTTTTTTATTATAACACCTGCCTTTTCAGTAAAAAAATTTAATATTTTCAATATTGCAAAAAATTTTACAACTTGTAGTGTTAATCATAATTATCATAAATTCCATATGTATGATATACCATCCTACCTCAGTTAGATTCATATTTTAAAGTGAAATTTTGAATATAATTTTAAATATGTGATAGAATATTAATCAAATTAAATTTTGAAAATGTTTTAATTTATAAAAAAATTGATAAATATTTGCTATGACATTTTTGTTTTTTTATATTTTTAGATGTAGTAAGTATATTAATTACATTTATTTTTCTTGTGTATTTTATTTAATATGTCTTAAAGATTTTTGTTTCCTTTTTTTATAGATTTAGAAGAAATGAATGAGAATGTAATGTTTTTTTAAGTTGTATTAAGTTACTTATATTTAAAACTTAAGAAAATCAAGCAATCAGCATTTGAATTGCATTAATGCAATATGTTCTTTTAACCGTGCACAAAATATTAGCTGTAATGAACGTCCACGAGAGATCTGATTCCATGGGTAATATTCCAAGAACAAGCATTCCTACAGCTGAAGAAACGGAAGGACATAAATTATGTGACAAAGAACATGAGCAACAGATAGACAATTCCAATACTGTTCTTGAAAAATAGCCAGCTTGTATGCTGAGCGTCTTCTCAGTGACATAATTTTAGAAGTTGGTGGAAAGCAATTTGCTGCTCATCGTCTTATACTCTGTGCTTCCAGTGATGTTTTTCAGGTTTTGTATATCTCTATATAAATATTTCAAAGTTATTTAAGTATTAATGCTCTCTTATGTTTTGGCAAAAAATGGTAGTTATTATAACTAAAAAGAATCCTTGCAATTCATAGTTTTTCCCGTTGGCATTTAAGAATAAGTTCAGAATTAGTTCAGAGATGTTCAAACTGTCTGGGACAATATTTGAATATATATATATTTGGTCACAGATAAAATTTGTTAATTCTAACGATAGTTGCTAAGTAAAAAATTATTTAATTTTTCATGCTTATGTTTTAATTTGTCTTTTTTATCATTATGTGGATTGATCACTGAAAGAAGTATATTAGAAAATATAAAGAGGAAATGTAGACTAGTATTTGAATAAATTAAAGCTTAATTATTTTTACATAATAAGGATTTAAAAAAATAAATTTGTTGCTTAAAAATCTCAATGTTATAAGAATATTTGGGATTTAATGTTGAACTGTAAAATGGACAATACTGCTTTAGTTATTCCAAAATAATTATAAATTTTTCCTGTTATCAAAATTTTTCTTTTTTTTTTTTTTTTCATTTGATTGCTTGCACTTTTGTAAAACATATTTCAGCAGCTAAATTTGATGATAAATTTTGTTTTTGCTTGCATGGTGATATAGATTAAACAAAATTATAATGAAAAGAAAAAATGCATCATAAACAAATGGGTATTAAAATATAGGTAGTAGTATATTTTGTTGTATAAAACTAGTGATTTCTAGTAGTATTTGTTTTAAAACTTGTTAAAAAGTATATGATCAAATCAAATTGGGTACTTTAGCATTAAGTACATGTCATTGGCATGAAGTTAATACAGAGATATTCATATGTTCTGAGGTTATTATGAGTAATCAATCTCTGACATTTAGTATATTATCATTGAATTAATTTTTTTAAAATCCATGAGAGAAATGGATAAATGTATTCTAATTTTTATTTTTTTAAATGTTACAAATTAATGAATATATATTTATTATAATAATTTATCTATTTTTTAATAACTAAAATGAAAAATTTAGTCATTATTAAATTCCTAGTTAGTAGAATTTATTTAATAAATATAACTACAAAAATATTTTATTATTTGAAAATCTTTTATCTTACTATCTTTTCAACCATCCTTCTTTAAATCACATTATTTTGATTCTTATTATATTGTAAGTTTTATTTCTATTTGATATATGATTTCTTTTTAATAGGAAAACTATTATTTTGCAATTTTTAACAACTAGTATTTAACAGAAATTTGCTTTTTCAAATTATTAAAATTTATTTCTCTTAAATATGTATGTTTTTAAAAGTTAAAAAAAAAAAATTATTATTTTTCAACAAGATATGTCTTTCTTTTTTAGGTTATGTTAATGAATCCAAATTGGACTGAATCACAGGAGACTAAAATATCTTTGCAGGAAGATCCCGCTTGTGTTTTGGTGTTTCCGGATTTTTGAAGTATCTGTACACAGGAAAGCTTCACATAAACCATTTTTCTTGTTTTGCCTCTAGTAACTCTTGCAGATAAATATAATGTTAAAGATTTGGTTCATCTCTGTGTGGATTATATGTGCAGACATGTGGTGTCTGCAACACGACATAATCAATTGGTAACTAAAAAAATTATTCGATTTTTTCAAAATGCTTTTTAAGCATTCTCCCTATTTTTCTCTTATTATTGCAAAAATTATATATGTTATAGTTTTAATTTTTTTTTTTTAACTATTCAAAAATTTTAAATACTGTTGTAAATTTCTGACTATTTGGAAATTCTAAATATTGTTTCTTTTTGTTATCATAATTCAATTAAGAAAAATAAATGACTTTAAATTAATTATAAAATAATTGAATATTTTATTTTTATTAAAATGTTTTTAGGCAAAAATCTAAAAATTACTTCAAGTCATAAGAATGCATTTAAATTTCTGTTCCATTTTAAATATTTTTTATTGTTTTATCGTAGTTTATATACAATCTATCATTTATGCAAAAGAAATGTTTTGTAATTTAATTTAGTTTAACTATTAAATTAGTATAATCACTCATTTTGTGTATTATGATGCAAATATGTCTTTGCTAATAAAATATTATAGTTAACTGTTAATTTTCTCCTTTTTCAATGTTGATCAATGAATAAAGTGATATTGATGAAAGTAAATTAAAAGATTAACTTTTTCCAGGTATTGTGGTTACAATACACTTTAAATTGTGGCTTAGTATATAAAGCTTGTGCAAGTTTTATCACATGGAATTTTGAACTAGTTGGTAAAATGGAAGATTTTGGAACCTTGAGACTGATGTTCTGATAAGTTTTCTTCAGAAATCAGATTTAGTGATTAGTGATGAAGTTGCAGTTTTTCAGTAAGTTCTTTTCAACCAAAATGTCTTTGTTAAAAATTTTCTTGGCCTTTTAGTATGTAAGTTCATAAATGACTTTGTTGAAAAAATTTCAAATTATTTTTAGTTATGAGTAACTTTTAAAAGATAATATGGCTGCTTACTAAGAATATAATTCTTTATAAAAATATTGAAGTATTGTATTTGTATATCTTTTAAGTTTTCAAATATATAATAATAGAAAATTCTCATTTAGGCATTGCATTAGTTATTTATGAAAGTATAATTCAATTTGTTTATGAAATTTAATGCACTTCTTCATCCAATATTTTTTTTTTTTTCTAAAAATTTAAAAGTTCTTTAATTTGAAACCAAATATTTCACTTTTCAAAAGGATTTTAGTCTTTCTCAGCAATATCATTAAATATACTAAATAATTTTTTTTTAATGTATGAAATAATGAAAAAATGACTTGAAAAATTAAGAAAATTAAATTCAAGTATACTAAATAAAAACAATTATTTGTATTATAATAAAAGCAATTATTATTAAATTGTTTACAATATGATATTAAGCCAATAATCTAAACCTCTATATTTTTTAAATTGCCCTAAAGTTTTTGTTTTAATGTTATTTGTAGCTTTCTGGATTAAAATTACATATGTTCTATTGTAAATATCAGTTAAAAAAATGTCTAATATTATAACTTATTAATTATTTATTACTTTTTCTTTCCCTCTCATCTTGCATGTTATAATAAATTACTGTATTTGCATTGAAAATTATCAATTGCCTTATTTTAATATGAACTATAAACTATAATTTTTTTTTTCCAGCTGTGTTGCCAATTGGCTTTCAGTGCAAGAAAATAAGTTATTATCCATGCATGGAGAAGCAGAAGCCCACTATCATTTTACAAATCTTGTTTCTGAAGTCATGTCTCATGTTCGATTTCCTATGATGTCACCAAGACAACTTGCAAGTTTATTGATCCATCCCCTGACTAGTCGTTTTAAAGACTTTTTCATTGAGCGAATGGCCTTAGCAATGGCTTTTCACAACAATCAAAATGACCATAGGGTTCTTTCTGTTCTTCAAGAACAAAATGGCTATCTACTGTTCACTCCTCGTTTATACACAACAGAACAGTGGAGTGCATCACTTATCATTGAAAACTATCCTTCTTTGGCCACATATGGTGTGAGGACTTTAGTTTTCAATACACCCATTAGCTTTCAAGATTCACATTCTGACCACTTTTATGAGTGGACCGTTGATATTTATCCAAAAGGAGTTTGGTTCAAGAAATTCTATTTGATTGTATGGCAGGGAACTTTGGAAATTCCAGAATCGGTGTCAAAAACCGTGAGACTCTCTTTGACACAGAAAGATCCTGAAGATGTAGCAAGAGTTTCTGTGGGCATCTTAATCTGTGGCAAACAAGATGGCTTGGAACATATCCGTAGAGTTGTTCAGAAAATTTTGTTTTCTCAGATGAAGAGCGAATGCTCAACATAAATGATCTAGTTCCATATGAAGATCTCAATGACTTGCGTGCTGGTAGGTCAGTGTATTTAACTGGACCCAATTCTGATTGTTTGAAGTTACATGTTGTTATAACTCCGCTTCCTACATTCTAAGGATTTGTTAAGTGTAAATTTCTTTTTTCAAGTCATGTGCCTATTATGTATTAATATATAACAGAATCTTGGAATATTGATTTTTTTTTTGTCAGTGTTATTTTTATTTATTATGTTTTACCAAAATAATTTGGGGTTGAGTCATGTATTTAAAACTTAGGCCATTTGTACTGCCATGTTATGATTGCAGAATATTTATGGAATTGCTTAATATCTTGTATAGTGTTTGTCGATTGTTGTAGTTTCCAGTTAGTCATTAAGTCAAAGAGTAGTGATTGCATAACTTTAAGTTATATATATATAAATGTATATCTATTTGGATTATTACTGTTTGTTATTCAAATGTATATCTGTTTTCATGTTTTTTTTTTTTTTTTAAATGTTGGTTTGTGTTTTGTTGTTTTCAAACATCTCTGCTGAATTATTTAACTATGGATACAGACATTTCAATTGAAGACATTACATTATGGATACAGACTAAGTTTGTGAGTCTATATTTTAAATATTTTTTTTTTTTTATTTGAAGTTCACAAATGGACGTGTGTTATGATTTATAAACATGAATACTATATATAAATTTTTTGATCTGAAGTATATTGTTAGAATAATATATATCAAATGTTTTTTTCATTTTTGTTAAATGATTTCTATCCTATTGCTTTCTATGTTAAAGCCTGATATGACTTTGAATGAATTAAAATTGCAAAAAATGTTTATACTATTCAAGTTTATTTTAGTTAATTAGTTTTCTTTTGCTTTCTAAAAAGTTTATTATGATTCATAAATAATGCTGTGTAGATTTTTATTTATTTTTTATATTCACATAGTATGGTTATTGTTATGATGATTTTTTTTTTTTATTTATTTTAATTCAAAATGATAAAATAAATTATAATATTGCTGTTGAAAAAAGGAATTTACAAATTATATCTCTAGTTTAAATTTTTAAATCCATTAAATTATTTACTTAAATATTTTTAACTAAGTAGCTTTAATTTGTAATTGCTTGTTAAAAATGTTATTCTTATGAAATTCAGGAAAAAAATTCACTATTTTATGAATCAATATCATTCAAACACAGCATTTCTTAAAGAAAAAAAAATTTTTTAAGGAATGTAAATTTACATTTAAAACTTCACCATTTGTTATAAATTAACTTAAAGCTTTTATTCAAATATTTTGATGGAAATATTTGCTATCAATTTTATAATTATACTTTTAATTTGAGCTGGGATAATTTCAATAATATCTGGTATCTGTTAGAAGATTGATTATGAATTGTAATAATGCTTAGTCAGTATTCTTTCCTTTTCTACTTGGTTGGTTACCTTGGAAGATCTGAAAAAAAAAAAATATCAATTATCACTGACTATTTTATCATTACAGCAAAACTTTATTTATTTATTATTATTTTTTTATAATTATTTTATTGGTTATATTATAAAATTTAAACATGTGTATAATCAAAGCCCATGAAAATATCATTATTATTTTACTTTTTACAAGAAATTCAAAGATTTTCTAAATTATTATTTTTTTCTAATTGAATGCTTTTGGATTACTTTGATATAAGTAATTCTATATATGCTTTATAAAAAAAGATGTAAAAAACGCGGTTATTTATTTATTTTTATTCCTTGAGGAAATAATTTGTAATATTACTGTAAAAACAAAACTTCTGTTGAAAAAAATATTTTTTTTTATCGGCTGATTTTGAAATTTTATTAATATTTTAAACGATTGTTAGTTGAAATTTTATGAAAACAAATTGTTATATTATGATTGAATATTTCTTTAAAATTATATATCAGTTATAATTAGTTATGATATTTTATGTATGTTCTGTTTTTAAATTTTTTTTTTCCCAACGATGTTTCGGTAAAAATTATTTCTGCACGTGAACTGATAAACAAAAAATATACTGAGTAAAGTGTTTGATTTTTTTGTTTAAATTACTAAAAAAAATTTACAAAATTCGAATGCCTTGGATTATTTATTTTACATTTTTTAAATGGGCTTTGTTTGAAACAGTATAGAAAGTGAATCAACTATATTGTGAAAATAATTTAACCAGAGGTTGCATATTGGAAATAATAAAAGGTAAAATAGTTAACAATTTAAAAACATATTAGAAAGAGAGAAATTAATTATCTGTAAATGAATTTCATTATAATTTTTCAATAAATTTCTAAAAAGGTTAAACCACAGTTTCAGTAAATAAAAAAAAAATGAAATTTCAAAATATGTTAACTAACTAAATAAAAAAAAAACTTTTTAAATATATATTCACCAACTTAGAATTTCTATGTATATTATTAATTTAAATGAAACTGATCATTTCATTTTTATCAATTTTATGCTTCAGTTACAGGTTTTTGGCAATTTAGTCTAGAATATGTGCTGTATATATCTTTGGGAAATCCTTAGTATTATTAGAAATTCCTTATATAGAGAATGCAATTTCTGTGTTCTCATTTAGCTTAAGAGGACGCTTATTTCACACATTCAGTAAAGATATCTGAATATGAATTATAATGAAAGGAAGAGAATTTTTTATTTTAGTTGTGAACGAAGAGCATGTTCATGAGTTAACCATTTCTTTTTATCTTGACTATCCATGCAATTGATTATGCAATTACCAATCAATCCATTAAAAATGTGAAATGCATACTTGTTTTAAAAGAGAAAAATATCCATTTTTATAAGTTTATACTCTTACCTGGTTATGTAAAAATAAATTTTTTTGTAAGTTTTATGATGGGGTAGCAAATTCTTCTATTTTTAAAAATTGAGAGAAAAATCCATAAATATTACAATTATAAATTAATATTTCTGATTTTAAAGATAAATAGTGATTTTGTCCTATTATTCAAATGTATGAAGAGTCAATTTTTGTTTTTGAATGTGTTATTTTTGATTTGAGATCATTCACTAATTAGAATGCAGATTCCATGTTAGTCAAGGTTACCAGGAGATCTATTGCATTACTACATTTTGGAAGGAACACGCACAAGTGAGGACTTATTAACATCTTCCTCGATCTCAACAGAAGGTCTTTTCTAGCTTGTGGATTATGTTCAATCTCGGCATAGAGATGGTGGCCCTTTTTTTTTTCCCCTACTTCATTCCTTTCCTATTTTGGAAGCCGATGGCTGTTCTCATCAAGCTGCTCTGACACAATTTTTAAATATAAAATTGTTAATTATTTTGTTTTCATTTTGAAAAAAATTTTTTTTTTTTTTTTGTTACACTTTAAAAGCAAATAAACCTTTTGGTTAATAAATACTTAATTTTTACTTTTATCCCTATTTCTCTATCTCAAAAATAACAATGTTGTTGCATATTATGCTGTGAAATTTTAAGATTTGAAAGATGAAATCTATGGAAAATAAACAAAGATTACCATTAAAATTAATACAAAAAAAATGTAAAGTTAATGTAATTTCACAATGCTGAAAATGCTGATTGTTTTTCAAGAATGATGCATTAGATTGCCTGTGTAACATAAAGATATTTCTTTTTTTTTTTTTTTCTCTCCGATTAAGCTATTCAATTATTTCTGAAGAAGAAAAAAAAAATTATTGTTATACTTATAAGTATTCATAGAATTAGAAGAATAAAATGTCATGTCATATCTCTTAGAACGATTGAGGTGAATGTTTTGTAAAATAAAAACCCTTGATTATGAAGTTCTAAAATAATGCCCGTTTTGGCTATTTTCTTTTAATGAGATATTATGAAAAATATAAATTTTTCTACTAAGGTATAAAGGCCCGTCCAAACAAGAGCACACAAAGGACAAGTGGCTTTCGCTCCGAATGTCTTATGAGGGTGAAAAAACTCGCATTATCTCTGTCGGTGAGTGATACCTGGTTGTAAATTGGGTCCTATTAATGTGTAGTAAAAGCAGACTCTTGCTTTTGATTCATGATTTTCTGTCTGGACTGGTTTTTAATGGGTTTGCCAAAGCAATTCGTCCCTCATTCTCTCTCGTCTGGACGGGGCTTTACATGCTATACAGTAGGTATGATAAATATGTTAGTTATCTAGATTAATATGTATTTCTATATGAAACTTTTCTAGATGTTTTCTGCAAGTTTGGGCGCCAATTTGTAGTTGGTGTGTCTTTGAAGTTCAACATTTTTATGTAAATATAAATATGGAATTTTTTAGCTTCAATTATGGTTGTCATGTTGTAGATCATGCTAAGCTTCATGTGTTTGCTTAGTATTGTGATAAAGTTATCTTAATCAAGTGTTTATCAAAGCTAAAATGTAATTTTTCTCTGGCTAGTAATTTATATATATAGATTTTTTTATGTAAATTATTATAAATTTCAATGAACTGACATTTATGCTTTGCAAACAGTATAACTACTTTTTTTCAGACTTTTGAAATATAAAATAAAATTTTATAACTTTAGATTAGCTTTCGAATAGAAGAAATTTCATTCTGTACATTAACTGTATTTTATTTTTAACATGTTAAAAGGTGTTTGAAAGACATGAGCATGCAATTTTTTTTTCAAGTGCTTCATGACTATATTTGTAGTTGTAATACTATGGAACTTTTAACACAGAATATTTATTACAGGATTAACTCATATCGATAAGAAATAGACATCATTCTAAAATTAATAAAGTTCTTAAAAAAGAATTTTGGTAACCAATAAATCTGTGGGCTATATATATATATATATATATATATATATAATAGATTTGTCTGGGTGTATGTTTTCTCTAAACAATTGTAATAGAAATCATTCTTTCCATTATTATTTTTATTTAAATAAATATAATTCTGATGTTACATTATGCATTTTATTACTATTAATTGTATATATATATATATTTATAAAAAAGTGTCAGTGCGTAATTGCTTAGCAAAAATCGATGTACTTTCATTGTGCATATGTATTTAACTTAAAATGATCTAAAATAGAATATGCGTCAAAAATTAAATTATTGGAAAAATGAATCTAATTTTCATAAAATTGAAATAGGAAAAGTAGTGAGATTTTATAAATAATGTACTTCCAAAAATATTGAATTATAAGTAGTAAAAAGTTTAAAAACATCTTTTTTATTTTTACATTAGAAATATTTAATTAATTAATTGAACATATAATTATAAATATTAATTAAATTTAGATTTTGAAATTGCAATTAATATTTTGTTTTATTAAAAGTTATCTAAATTAAATATATTTAAACAAATGTGGCTATGGCGGCTTGTATTTACTAGTAGTAAATAAATTTATGTTTTAAAAACAAAATTTAGTTTAAAGACCATAAAAATCATTTGCCTATTAGCAAAAATATATTGCAAAATATAACAATATTCATTAAGAACTAAAAACAAGATGTTATCCTTTTGAAACAAAAATAAATAAAAATTGATTTAAAGGGAACCAACTAATATTTTTTTCTAAAAAGCACATCAATAAATATTGTAAAAGTATGGAAACTGTATTTATTATCAAATAAAAAATGTCAAATTAGTGAAATTTGTGACTATTTACAGTGTTAAATTATCTTCATTGGTTAAAATCGATTTTTTCTTTTAATTTTACCTGTTTTGAAGAATCATAACATCTCCTGTTTATTTTAATTAATAATTTGCTCAATGTTTTCAAGTCAGTTATCTAATTTAATAGCTTTTATTTTGATTTATCTGTAGAAACAGGTTTTAATTTTTAAAAATTTACAAACGAATTACAAATGCGCTAATTAATAAAATAATATGGACGACCTACTTTTCATAAGTTCATTTTTTATTAGGCTTTAAAAGTCATAACGAAGTGATTCTTTTTTAATTTTTTGCTAGAATAGAACAGGTTTCGATGTAAAATCTTCGAAAAATATGTATGTTGTTTATTTTAATTTAAATATTTTTTGAAGCAAATGTGATGGTGTAAATATGGAGAGTAAAGTATTCTTAACTCCAGTTATAAAATTAATTTAATAAAAATTACGAAAATATTTAAAATTTACAAAAGTGTAAAAAGAGAGATTAAATTGAGTAAGAGTTAAATGCCCTATGATAAAAATTAATTATTGATGTAAAAAGACTATCGTAATTGCAAAAAGAATTCAGTTAAAATGAAATTACTGTTTTTTAATGTTAAATTAGAATAGAAATTTCAATTTATGTAGTATCTTTCTACTTTAAGAAAATTATTTCATTGTATATTAATTTAAGCTGTATAATATATTTCTAATTTATTGAGAATAGTTAATACATGTATGAAGTCATAATTATAATATAAATCAATTGAAACTATTTGTTATTATTTCTAGCAAAAGTGATAGAAAACATTGTTTCCTTATATATATGTAAAAGTAATTTATATGTATGTTTTTGCTACAAAAAAAATTTCTTATTCGATTTTGTATGTATTAGTTTGGAGAAAAAGAATAAATAAAGCGCTTTTATAATGTGTTGATTCAAAATTTATATATTTTTAAAAATGTCATTTTTTATATATTTTTTGATAAAATATATAAACTTTTGCCTTCCAACAAACATTTTAATATTAAAATCAAACAGCAATAATTAAGTTATAAAACTTTATTCTTTTAATTTATTTATTAAAAGAAGTTTCACATGAAAAATATCATCGAAATATAATGTATGTGTACAAAATTTTTTTTTTTTTTTAATTTTTGTTAGAAGCAAAAAATATATGTACAGATGTGTGTTTGACTTTTTTTATAACTACTGGCTTTTATACTATTAATACAAAACTCCCCATTGAGAAAGCCATTTTTTTTTTTTCCCTTTACTGTAAATCATATCTTGTTTCGTTCTGAAGAGTAATACAAAAACTAGAACAAACTGGTGCTGGTGACCCATCTCTCCTTTTTCAATTCCTTCTATTAGATTACACTCTACCTATATATATCTTGTTCAAATTTTCAGTCGTTCATAAAATACTTTTTATTCATCAATACATTCACTCAAGTTGACTCAAGTCAAATACATTTTTTTGAACTTGTAGTGGATGACACTTGATGTTAATACAGTTTTTTCAAATATTCATTCAGTAATTAAATTACATAATTTTAGTTTTTTTTAGATTTAAGTTGCATATATCTACCAATAGATGGCGCCAGATAAACTTAAAAAAATGAATGAAAATTATTCATAAAGGACTTTTTACAATATAGTGTGAAAAAAATAGGAATTGACTTAAATTTTTTTTTATATTACTTGTTTTCGATTAAATAAAAATGTCAATTTTATAGCAAAAATTGCGATCAGACAAATAAAAAAAAGATATATATTCTCCCCCTCCCCCTGCCTTTTATTTACCAAGCATTTATTTTAACCTGGATTCGTTTTGCTAATAGTTATTAGGTAAAACTCATTACATAACATATTTTAAGTAATTAATCATTAATTAGCAAAATAATTTAACTTAATATCATGGATTTACATAAAAATGCATATTATAATTTTTTTTTTTTTTAATTTCCCTTAAAAAAACAACATTAACACTGTGTCTTAAATGCACAAATATATACTATATTTTAAAGACTATATAAATGTAAATAACTTTTTTTTTCTGGGTCTATTTTTTCGTTTGGTGGATAAACATGAAAAATTCATATTAGTAAACATTATCGCACTTTTAGAATAAATAATTTAAAAATCTTTTGCTTTTCCAATAATTTAATGATATTCCTATCCAAAAGTGGAGTTTAGACACATAAATAAATAATATGAGTGGCTCTTACAATAAAAATTATAACAATGATAAATTCTGTGTTTTTCGCTTTGTTCTTTTTTTTTTTTTTTTTCTTCTAATGCAGCTGGCAAACACTTAGACACTTGTCTTGATGCCTTAAGGCAAGCGCTGCACCGACGTTACTCACTTAGCACTACCCAAGAGGTGCGTGAAGCTTGAAGATAAGCTACTGACGTGAAGTAACAATCCTCTCACGTTAGACCGGGACCTACGGTTTAAAGTGGATTCCGAACCACTACAAATATCCATGGCACTGCCGGGACTCAAACCTGAAACCTGTAGTACCGAGCGCCGGCCATTTAGGCCCTACTTTGTTCTTTATATATTTTTACGACATATCCACTGCATGACTTTCAGATCGAAGTAAAAACAGCGAAAGGCTAATTTGTTTAATTGAATTAATTTATTTGTGTTATTTATTTGTTCATTGAATTTAATTGAATAGTTTTAATTGATTTAGTAATAAAGAAAGACTAATTGATTGCTAAATAATATTTTCGAACTTAGATCGCATAAGTTTTGACGAATTTACTAACTGCAGTAATTAAAAATATTTTCTATAAAAAAAAAAAAAAAAAAGGTAAAAATGCAAGATTGAAATTAAAGCTGTTATCACACAAAAATGATATGCAGATTACTGAATTGTGCTGTGAATAAAACATTAATTGGCAAAAAAAAAAAGAATTGATTAAATCATTTCAGTTTTAATTGCAAAATATTGATTGACTTTAATTTGATTAACTACTTACTCACCATGGAATGGAATATCAACTTCTTTAGTGTCACATCATTTATTTATAAGTATCACAAAAAAATTTTTTTTTTTTATTTCTTCTAGTTTCATAATATTTGTGCTCTTACAGCATTCATATTTTATTTCATCAATGGCTTACTTCGAAAAGTGGGTCACGCCACCCTTTCCTGAATGGCACTGTCACAAAGCATTGCATGTCAAACATTCTTATCAAAGAACACTTTTGCAATCGTGAGAGCCAATTTATTAAGATTCCAGGAAAGATGAAAAGTGATTGTCATTTATGGAGCAATACCATTATTCAGTAACTTTATATTCAAAATTCTACCTCACATATTAATTGCATAAAAAGAATATTCATCTTTTGAAATTTTAATATAATATTAGCCCGACTCAAAAATCAAGAGTAACATGAGCAGCTAGCATGCAAAGAAATTCAGGTTTAAATCTACTGTTGGCATCCGTTGCAGTCACTGTTTTCATAAACGAGGAAACTCGATATCGATTTTTAACAATGTATGTAAAAACATCTCGCATCAATAGTCTGATTGCTTTGAGAGAGTTTTCTAAGTTTTGGGCTATAGACACGCAAATGCAAGGTATTTACTCCTAAAAGTCTTTGGGTGTTTACTCCTAAATGTAATGCCCTTGGGTGTTTACTCCTAAAAGTCCTTTTAAACTGTAGGTCCCGGTCTGTTTAGCCTTTTTAGTGTGCACAAGATGACCGTAGAGCGACAAAACCAAACCAAACCTAAAAGTCCTTGGGTGCTTACCTAGAAAAGGCAATATCATCCTGGCTGTTCGTGGTATACAGAATTAGAACACGATACTCAGTGATGTATTAAAAAAAAATGGAGGAAAATCAAGCATAACAAGAATAGAAATAGATAACTTATTTATTCAAAATAAAAGTAAATAATCGCTTGGGCTGATATACAAATTACCCATAAGTTTAGAATTTAATGTAAGAACATAACGCATAACAACAATCTTAAAAATAAAACCATAGAATTCCAAACGATTTTCCTTTTTTGAAAAATATTGTTTTCTCTTTGAAATAAAATTGTCTTTTGTTTTCACCAAACGATCTTTTAGAACAATTTTACATTATTTAATTGTTTAATTATATAATTATTGACTCATGTGAAAAAAAAAAAAATTTAGATAAATATTATAGATGAAAAAGCTAGTGAAAGAAATTAAAAATATTATGTATGAAAAGCTCGTAAAAGAAATTTACATGAACTAATTAAAATAGTTCGTGAAGGAAATTAAAACAAAAAAAAAGCCAACGAGAAACGTTTAAAATGGTCAAAGAAACGAAAACATGGAAAATTGATCAAGGAAACGAAAACAGATCAAGTACACTAAAAAAGTGATCAAGGAAAAAAAAACCCGTTTCCCATAACAGTACCCACAATTTTATAAGTTAAAAAAAAAAAATGGTAGAAGATTAGAAAAGTGATCGATACAACCAAATTAAGTGACTGATATTTTTTTTTTTTCTTGATTCTATAAATTTAAATACATAAATTATTCTTAGAAAATTTGACTAAAAATAGTTAATTAAAAACTATAATTAAATAGTTTCGTAATTTTTTTTTTTATTACATAAAAATATTCGACTGCAAATATTACATTATTTTAATAGCCTTTTAGAGTAAATTGTTTAAAAAAATCGTATTGTTTTCAACATTACATTTTTTTGAAACAAAAATTTTCTGTAATTAACAGTAATAAGCATAGAACTGATCATGACCATAATCTTTCTTAAAAAACACCTGGCAACATTGCTATCATGAAAAAAATATTTTAAAAGGTCATTAACTACAAAAATCTCATTAAACGTTATATCTACTTATTTCAATATAAGAAAGTTAAAGAGTTTTATTTATTGTAACTAACTGCTTTATTTGTAACTAACTACTACTTTGCCCCAAAAGTAAGACCAATTTTTTTCAAGAACTCTTTGTTTATTCTTGCAAACTTATTTTACGCGTTTGAGGCCCAAAACGTCTTTTAAAATGGAATTTTGAAATTCCAACATCATCAGTGAGGTCTCTAATTGTAAATCGACGGTTTGCAAGCACCAAATCTTTCATTTTTTGGACGTGAGCTTCGCCGGTTGAGGCTGGTGGTCGACCAGAGGGCTCTGCGTCTTCAACGCGTTCTCTGCCTTCTTTTTAACTGTTTATACCACTTCTAAAGATTTTCTTTCCGATGTAGGAATGCCCACCGAATGCCTTCTGCAACATTCTATGCGTTTCCGCAAACAAAATTGAATGCAAGTTCTTTTTGCTCAATGAATTCAGACATCTCAAAAATCGCCGGAATCAGTTTTAACTCCTCACAAAGCCAAGTGTAACTCAAACACTAATGAATATTTTGACGTCAAATTTCTCACAGATGTCAAGGACAGTGCCAGCAACCTAAAAAAAAAAAAACAAACAAATTGAAATTCCATAAGGCCCGGGAATTTTAAATTGAAAATTGTTCTTACTTTTTGGACACAATAGTAAATCTATTTGTATCATCTAAATGAACTTATTTCGTTATCTTCAGCTTGAAGCAAACTATCATTGCTACTCAAATAATGAGTTTATCGCAGTGCTTGCATCAAACTTTTATCCTTCATAGCTCAACTGCATGAAATATTCTATACCTCATTTCACAGAAACCAATGATAATAACGAACTTTGTGGTTAAGGTCCAATTTTATGTGCAGTGGTGAGAGCAATATCTTTTGTGGATTTAATAAACTTCTATGTTAAATGTTTTTGATCCCAGATTCGAGATTTTGTCGTGTCCAGTCATACTTTTCTTGTCCAACGTAGGTCCCCTGCCATCTGTTGAGGATTTAATAAACATGCATGTTAAATGTTTTGATCCCGAATTCGAAATTTTGTCGTGCCGGTCATACTTTTCTTGTCCAGTGTAGAT
Organism: Caerostris extrusa; assembly: GCA_021605095.1. Taxonomy (NCBI): domain Eukaryota; kingdom Metazoa; phylum Arthropoda; class Arachnida; order Araneae; family Araneidae; genus Caerostris; species Caerostris extrusa. The sequence continues at coordinate 68,348 of BPLR01011331.1, read as the reverse complement.
CCCATGCCGTATTGTCCCATCCACACACAAACAAAGGGAATTTCGCATAATCACTTTATTGTCCTTATAGCATATCTAATAGCTTCAAGTCAGCGCACATCATCCACTTGTAATTGGAGAATTTAATCCTTCGTCATACAAGATGCAAATTTTCGTAGCTGTTTTTTAGATTATGGTATTTGATGATCGAGTCACATCTCAAATAAAGTGTACAAGAGCTCGTTCCATTAAAATAGGATTATGCTATTTGATTAGCTTTTACAAAAGCTACAGAACAATGGCGCAGCGTGACTCGCTGATAGTACACTTTTCGAAACCGAAACCAAAAAACATGCGTGTTGCCAGATTCTTTGTTCATCTTTATTTGATTTCAAATCCTCATAATAACCCAGGTTTTTGCTGATATTAAAATGTGTAGCGTTACTAATACGAATTTTTTCATGTTTATCCACCAGACGAAAAGAAAGATTCAGACAAAAAATATTGTTCTCTATTTTTAATTTATAATCACACATTTTATGCGCATTTGCTTTAATCAAATGCGTCACCGTTTTACAAAAATATTTTCGTCTCTCTTTTTCAATGACTCTTTTCAGCCAATTAGCGCATATTTAAAGTATATTATTAATACGCTTTTATTAGTTTCACCTGTATGTTTGTTTGTTTGTTTGTGTGTATGTAACTGATTCTTTGGGCTCGATTTTTGCCCTACTTTAAGAGATCAAATTTAATTTAAAAGTTGTAGTCTTATAAAGGACCGACGACAATAAAATATTTTGACAAGTTTATTATCTCATCATGATTAGGTTCGCCAGGATTAGTGATTAAAACACACAGCCTTTGAAAAGTCATCTTGATCGGCGCATCACTTTTCCCCCTTGAGATCTGTTTCTTCTCATACACACTATTTAAACTGCAAAGAAACCTTTACAGACATATTTCAGAACAAAAACAACTGATTCTTTTTAATACGCTTTTATATTAGTTTCCCCTGTATGTTTGTTTGTAACTGACTCTTTGGGCACGATTTTTCCCTACTTTAAGCGATCAATTTAATTTAAACGTTGTAGACTTATCAAGGACCGACGACAATACAATATTTTGATAAGTTTATTATCTTATTATATAAGAACTATAGTTCCAGTCCTCCGTACAGGGACCTCATTTAAATATTATAGTTTAAAAAAACTAAAAAACATGCTTTTAGAGTTAATCAAACTAAAAAGTAAAAAATAAATTAATAGTTTTAAAAAAAAACTAAAAAACATGCTTTTAGAGTTAATCAAACTAAAAAAATAAAAAATAATTGTTAATATAAGAATAAAATTACTGATGAGAAAATAAATGTCACTGTTCTAAAAGCGTGGGGTGCTTTGTGTGACATTTTTAAACTAACTCTGCATTTCGGAATGAAACTAGTGAAAAATTATAACGATTGATATCGAGCACCCCACGCTTTTAGAACAGTGACATTCATTTTTCTCGTCAATCATTTTATTCTTATGTTAACAATTATTTTTACTTTTTGTTTGATTAACTCAAAAGCGTGTTTTTAGTTTTTTAAAACTATTAATTTATTTTGACTTGACTGGGTACTTTGAGATGTATGGTCGCTGACGCTGCTTTATCTCAATTTATCAAATGGTTTTTAAAATACAACAGATAAAAAGAATTTTGCTAAGGTGAAAATGAAATCTTTACAAAGGAACTGCTCTAAAACTCTGAAATTCTTGATGTCATTGCCTATGGTGGGTCACAAACATAATTTTAAAAGTAAAAAAGAATAGTTGCTCGTAGTTTATAGAAACCAAAAGAATATAAACAAGTAATATAAAAAAAAATTTAAGTCAATTCCTACTTTTTTTCACTATATTGCAGAAAGTCCTTTATAAATAATTTTCATTCATTTTTTAAGTTTATCTGGCGCCCTCTATTGGTAGATGCAGGCAACTTAAATCTAAAAAAACTAAAATTATGTAATTAAATTTAATTAATGAATTAATATTTGAAACAACTGTATTAACATCCAGTGTCATCCACTACAAGTTCAAAAAAATGTATTTGAACTTGAGTGGATGAATAAAAAGTATTTTATGAACGATTGAAAATTTGAACAAGATATATATAGGGAGAGTGTGAGCTAATAGAAGGAATTGAATTAGAAAAAGAAAGAAATAGATAAAACTTCATTAGATCATTCAACTGTTGAAATATTATGATCATGAAATAGATCATAATGTTTTAACAGTTGAATGACGATACACATGAAGTACAACTAGTACTTGAAATAAAAAGTGAAAAAGAAATAATAATCCCAGAAAGAAAACGTGGGGTATATTTTTGTTAAAAGATCTTAAGACCTTAACAGATTATTATTAAAGAATATAGAAGTTTTTATGTGAAAAGGCTTAATAACTATATACATATAACGAAATTAAAAGTTTATATAGACGAAAAAATATTTTTCTCTCTTGCATGAATGTATAAATTTTAAATATCATAAAATATGCTGCTGATCATTTTCCAAAATTTTTTTCATCCCTTCAATCATCGAGGATTTATTAATTTATTTTTCATTCTTAGGAATCTATTCCTAATTTCACTAAGATTTCACCCTCTGCTTGAAATTCCAATTTTTCCGTACAAGCAAAGGTCAAATCAGCTGAGTTATTTACTACACCAATAAAACCACAAGGTGAAACACCTTTCATTCACTTCTTCAGAACATATTGCCTCGATGACCGTTGCCAAGGTAGCTTATTCCTTTTCAAAGGATGGTTTAATTATTCCGTTTAAAAATAAGGCTCATTAAAAGAAGGAGCCTTAAAGATTTCTTCACAATATGCTGTTTAATTAAGATGATGAGAGTAAAGTGGAGGACATGGGCCGAAGGCTAAATTCATCAAAGACTGTGTCAATTTTTATTTGCTGTTAGTTCAAGTTCAAAGATGTGACCTTTCCAAAACTGTGCAAAATAGAAATGCTCCGAGAATGATTATCAATTTCAAATAAGGATTTTTTTATTACTAGTTTTAATTAAAACTTATCCTTTATGAATCAAAAAATTCTGTTACTAAAAAAAAAAAAAAAAAAAAAAAAAACCAGGCTTTCTTTATCATTTTCTTTTTTTCAAAAGAGTTCAATCTATATCATCAAATATTCAAAAAGTAAGTACTTAGTGAAATACTTAAATATTGAAATTCCATTTTCTTTGATAGCTAGTTAACTGTATTTATTTATTTTTAGTATTTAATTACATTTTTTTCCTTTTAAATTTTTTTCTCTGTATATTGGAAGGCTTCGTATCCCACACCAATCCTGCAGCCAGTGGTGAAAAGCGCATTACATTTTAGTGGTAACTGCTCTGCATTTGTATGTTGAATGGTAGAAAACATTTAAAACTTCTACGAGGGTAATCTGAATGCCGAGGCAAGGCGCTTATGCATGTTGTCTAAATCGCCCTCCCGCTTCCACGTTTCACAAAATTAATTTTGTAACCGTGCTTCCTCCTACACACTGGCAAGAAAGCACCTCCACCCTCACTTTGGCGTTCAGTAGAAATGATCAGTAGGCCCACGAGACTCTCAGGAAGTGCAGCGCAACCTGCGCTCCCGTTGAAAACCTTTAGTTTATAGTCTTTCATTTATAGTATTTCAAATACATTTATCGCAATCCTGTGCATTAGTTGGCCTACAGACTAATTCTCAGGGTTGCAGGCCTACAGACTAATGCACAATATATTTCGTCCACCCTGCGCGTAGCAGAGTTTCCTGTTTTCGGCCTAGAAGTGAAGTTCTTCCATGAATCTATAATTATCTGTCTTTAAATGTGTTAAATATCAAGGACTCATCTAATTGTATAGTGTTGTACTCATAATATTAGACATCTCTAATTGTATGAGTGAGTGGTGTTTGTGAGTCAATAAAACTGTGAGTTCTCCAACTTGCGCCTCAAGTACCTCAATTCAACCACACTCAGTTGCAATCTGGTTGCCCGAACAGGGACTCATACAAACACCACTACAATTTTAATTTAATACTTTTTTAGAACATATATTTAATTATTATTATGATCATTATTATTATTTCACACAGCATATTTCTGTGAAGTAAAATTTTAGAAATCGGTATGGAAATGAGGCGTTGTTATAACATTTCCATATTATAATAATTCCATAATATATCATTTTATTTCAGTATTACTCTAACTTGATTATATAAATGCATTTTTAACATCAGAATTTTAGTAATAAAGTAAGTCATAATAAATATAAATAAAAAGAATGGTGTTAAAGTTTCTTTGTTTTTCACTAGCCAAACAGATATCGTTATGTAACAGAAAAAATCTGTATATTGATTTTAATATTAGAGCCACACTTTTCATAAAATAGAAGTTACCACAAAGAAAAAAAAAAAAAGTTAAATATGGACCTATGTTAATATATAAAATTGATGTATAATGTTTACTTAAATATATATTAAAAAATTTTAGATTTTTTTTTTTTTAAATGTTTTTGTAAGATATCATAATTTCTTACTAAAAACAATATGCAAATTAAAAATATAGTAATAAATATTATACAAGTTTAAAAAAAAATATAATATATAAATTTTTAAAACTTAAATGGCAACAACTGCATATAAAGAAAGATATCGAACAACAATTATATTTTTTCCATGCAGCTGGCAAACACTAGACAGTTTGGTCTTGGATGCCTTAAGGCAAGAGCTGTACAGACGTTACTCACTTTGAATTACCCAGGGGGCGCGTGTAACTTGAAGATATGGGCGCGGGTAACAATGCCCCCGCAAACAACAATTATATTGTGAACGCTTTTTTATATCTGAATTGAATTTTTTTAATCAATCTAATTTCTTTTAAAACAATAATTAATTTTCTGGTAAATAGATCTAATTATCTTTAAGAGTTTTTTTTTTTTTTCAGTTATTCAATTATCTGAAGTAGATTGAATCAAAGTAAAATTTTACTTATTTCAATTTTCATCATTTTGTTACTAAAAATGGCCTTTCAAATAAATAACATTATTTAAAACATTCAATATGAGTAATATTAGTTAGAACTTCCAATCATTAAAAAAATTTCCATAGAAAAAAATGAAACGCCTTAAAAGTATTAAGTTTGTTAGATTTGTACTTCTAATTACGTTTATATTCTAAGTAATAAGACGTAATATGAGAATCAAACGTAATCAAATAATCAGACGTAATGGGTTAATTAATATTTGAAAATCTATATTTAACTTAATAATCAATGCATGGCAATGAAAAAAAAAAAAAAAGCATAGAGTCACTAAGGGATTTTATCTTTACCAGAAAATAATTACTGCTTTTATGTAGAATGGAGTAACATTTTTTAAAATTGTAATTAAATTAATTACACTATTATAATTATTTAGTCATTTATTTAATTAAATTACTTATTAACTGTCAGAGGCTTATGAGAATATTAAAAAATATTAATAATTATGGAGAGATTCACGCTTAAAAACGTCATAAATGAAATGTGGGAATTCCCTTTTCATTTCAGTTTTAAGAAACATAAAACTCATTCAGCATTGACCCTCAAAATTGTCATTGAAAAACTATTACCTTGGTGTAAGGTTGTAACAATATTAAAAAAAGATTAACAAGTATAGATTTCAAGGTTCTAAAAAAGTAAAAATTACAAATGCTATAATTGAATGAATATTCATTTAATTATAAATGCATTTAAAAAGTTACTTACAAAAAAAAAATAAAAAAAAAAAAAGACTGCTTATTTCTTTTAAAAAGTAATCTTAGTTACTGTATTCATAATCTTAGTTATTGTATTGTATTATTGTATTCATAAGATATTATGTTTATGAATACTTTCTGGGCGATATATTGATTGTTTTTATAAACAACTTAAAAGTATTCCTACATGAAAACTACACATGCAAACATAAGCCTGCTTTTAAATCTACTTTAAGAGAACACATTTCAGAATTAATATATGTAGTTTTAATGAAAAATAATTTGAAATAAAGATTAATTAAAATAGTTATGAAGAAAATTTTAGTTATACATTAAGACATTGAATCTTAATTGATTATCTTCCTAGTTGAAAAAAAAAAAAAAAAAAACTACTAATGTTTTAAAAATTTAGCTTAGATAGTAAAATTAGAACAGAATATAAGAAAACATCTAATATTAATTATTTACTATAAGAAAACAAATCTGTACCAAAAGGTCGAAAATGTTAAAACACAGTTTTTATGATAATAATAATAATAATTACTCCTTTTTCACACATTTAAATAACTTGAGCAATAAGATCGAGTTTACATTATATTCAAAATAAAATTAGTTTAAACAATGATTAGAAACTTACGTAGGCATAATAAAAATTAACTTATAAACTTTCAGAGAAATGAAGTAAAGGCGAAATCGTTTGCAGAAATAAAAAGAATATTTTAAAGAACAGTTTGTTTAAAAATTCTTTATTATTCTTGTTTTCATTGCTATTGTAAGATTATAATTTATAGCAATTGATTATCTTAAGATCATAGCTTTTTTATATTTTCATGAAGTAAAAATTGCAAAAGCCCTTTTAAAAATCACCTAAGTTTTAAGAAATAAAAAGATAAATGAATGTTTTGTGAGAAAATAAAATAGCTAATATTTTTTTTTATTTATAATTAAAGACGAATATAAATTGTTTTTATTTTGAATTTGACGCAAACGATTTTGTTAGCCAATATTTATAATAAATTATCTTTCATTTATTTTGCTTATCTTGTTGTATATCGATATTTTAAAATCTTAATGGTCCCATCTCCGTTTTAAATATAGGTGGCTCCTAAATCACAAGAATTATTAACAAAATATTTGTATTCGAATTTTTTGTTTTTATGATGACATTTTAAAAACATTTTATTATGTTTTATGTTTTATTCAGCAATTGCATATATTTGACATGCTTTTTTTTTTTGATATGGAGGTACGGGAAATTCAATGGTACTTCAACTAAACATCTACCGTTACGTTACGGTTATGTACAAAATAAAAGCAGTTAAATCTATCAAAGTATCTTTTCTTTTATAATTTCTGTAGATTAATATTAAGTGTCAATAATGATTTTATTTGCTTTTTGATTTCTTAGTAAATTAAATTCCAGTCAGTAATATTTTTATTAATGAAATAGTCTATTTTGAAAATGTTTTTGTTCCTTTTTTGTTTAGAGTGAAATGACTTATGAATTTGCTAACGCGCAAAAAACCATTGATAAAAAATAAAGATACAGAAATGATGTTCTAATAACTGATATATTTTTATTATCTCATCGAGTTATAAAGGACTTTTAATTAAAGTTTTCACATAACATAGCTTATACAATTATATATCTGTGGGAAAATGTGTGGATTATTTTTATACAACAACTGAAGAGATCATTCCTATTTTTTTTTTATTACATTGGAATCCTTTCAGTCTAATTTTTATTAATTCTTTTAATCATCACACTTGTTAGAAAGTTTTAAATACGTATATCTTATTAGAAGAAAGTAAAAATATAAATTTTATAAGGAAGTCACACCTTGATTCACAGTACAAATTAAAGTAGAAGCTCAGACTTGAGATTTCTACATTATTCTGATAATGAACATTATAATAAATGAATTGTGTTTTAACTATACTCTAACTGACGCATTTTTTGTTAATTAGTTTTAATGAAACAGTAAACGTTGTTTTGAGTAGTAGTTTTGAGAGTGGATTTGTGTAAATAATATAATTTTTTTCACTCATTCTTTTTTAAGAATTATTCTTTATTAAACAAACTTTTAGGGACATTAAGTAAAATTACTTTATTTTCCTTTCTCCCACATCTGACCTCCATCACTAAGGCTATGTAGGCCCATATCAGGTTGAAAGGTAAAGTTTAGCATCGGTGGATGTCCTAAAGATCACTAACAGCCAACTGAAGGGTCACAGGGGACAGTGGCTTCCGAGATGACTTTTGAATAACTGCCCCAGATTTGCGTGTCGTATGGGAGAAAACCCAGAAAAACTTCCATCAGACAGCTTGACTATCGATGCGGGAGGATTTTATACTTATTGTCACAATCACCATCGAATCTCCTCGTATCTTAAGTGGCCTGATGGCCAATTGGCTAGAGCTCTTGCCTTTGGTACCACAAGCTTCAAGTTCAAAACCTGGAGGTGGCATGGATGTTTGTTAGTGGTTTGGAATTCCATGTTAAACTGTAAGTCCAGGTCTTATTAGCTTAAAGTGTGCACAAAATGACTGTAGAGGGACAAACCAAAAGAAAACAAACTTCATATCGAAAACAGTGACTATAACAATTTCTTCAGCGGAATCGAACCTCAGCCCTCCTGCACGCTAGCTTTGCATGCTGCCATTGGGTCACGAATAGTTGAAAAATTAATTTATACAATTTAAAAAATTTCTGTAACTAGCAGCAAAAAAAAAAAAAAAAAAATGTTTGTGATAGCTCTTAAAGTTCTTTAAATTCACACAATAACAAAAAAAAAAAAAAAAAATGTAATTTGTCTGAAAGCCTCAACATGAATTTCAATTAGAAAGAAAAGAAACAGAAGAAATGGAAAATTATTGATTCCTAATGAGTATTAGGTGGTGATAGATTTTTTTATACTTTCATTAAGAAGAACAATATCATATCGAAATTGAATCGAATCATGATCTCAATTTTATAAACTAACACCATACCAACCTAACACCACCAGCAGAAACAAGTATTTATCGGCAGCAAAATTTTGATGTCATAACTATTATCCAATCAATTTTTATTTTCATTCCTCAACATCATAACACATCGATTCCATTTATTTTTTAAAGGGGGTTTTCATTTTATCGTGTCTGGCTACATTTCAAATGACTTTTCCACCGTAGACTTGACCTTCCCTATACCAAACCCATATTAGCCTTCGCTCTCTCGAAAAGGACCACTCCCATGTGAAACCTGAAATGAATGCGTGTCATTAATGTTTTTTGTATACACCTTCACAATTTACTGATCTAGATCTGGAAGGTCGAATTTGTTTGGCGAGAAATGTATTTAGAGTCAAGTCTTACAAATGAGAAATCACTCTAATTCGGTTGCCCAACAATCACAGCTGGTAAAGAAGCATGGAGATTCGACAAGTAAGTACCTATCTTTAATTTCATTATTGAAAAAATTTATCGTCTCTAATAATTTTTATTTTTTTTTATGTGTCATCAAATGTATTTTAGTCATTAATTTATTTTGTTAAGAAAAATTTAATACAATCATTTATAAAAAAAATTTTTTTAATGCAATTATAACAAGTAATATAAGAAAAAATTTTTAAGTCAATTCCTACTTTTTTTTTTACTATATTGCAGAAAGCCTTCATAAATAATTTTCATTCATTTTTTTTAAGTTTATCTGGCGCCATCTATTGGTAGATATATGCAACTTAAATCTAAAAAAAACTAAAATTAATTAGTTAAATTTAATTAGTGAATTAATATTTCAAAAAACTGAATTAACATCAGTGTCATCACTACAAGTTCAAAAAAAAATGCATTTGAACTTGAGTGGATGAATAAAAAGTATTTTATGAGCGATTGAAAATTTGAACAAGATATATATAGAGAGTGTGAGCTAATAGAAGGAATTGAAAAACGCAAAAATTCTAAAATGATTTTTTTAAAGTAAAGAGTTTCTTAAATTTGAGTGCTTTTTATTTTTGTCTTTCTATTTTGTTTGACATAATATGACCATTATCTGTCAGTTGGTCAACTAAAATAAATACTTTCTTTTATAGAATTAGAGATATTCTGCTTCCTATCTGCCCTGTGCTTTTTATTTATTTAAGAATTTCAATGAATGATATTTACACTGAAGTTTCGAGAAATGATAATGACGAACATTCTAAACTAGAGATTCTGCTTCCTATTTGCCCTGTGGCTTATATTTATTTAAGAATTTCAATGAATCATATTTACACTGAAGTTTAGAAAAGGATAATGTCAAATGGTGTGATATTTCGAAATAATTTGTCTGGTAACTTTAGGAAATAACCAGCAATAAACCAGTAATAAACTTTAAATAAGTACAGCCCTAAATAAAAAAAAAAAAATTAATACTTTTAGCCATCAGGAATTTGAAAATTCCTGTATCAAACAAATCGGTTAGAAAATTCAACAAAATTTTAATACTCACTCATATTTCGCTTTAATTAAAATTATTGAAATAGAAAAACACAACTTTTCATTTCTAACATGCGTCGTAAAAAAGTGGTTTGACTTGATGAAATAAAGGTCCAGGTAGTTGGATTTGGCGGAATTCATTAGCCTGAAGGCGTTTCATCTCCAACAAGAACAAACATAATAAATAAATAAATAAAATTTATAAAAAATACGGAAAAATAAAAATAAATGTAAATTTATAATTTAATTTAAGAACAAAATACATAACAGCAATTCTTAAAAAAAATAAAAAATATAGAATTCCAAACGATTTTCTTGCATGAAAAATCGAATTTTCATTTTGAAATAAATTGTCTTTGCTTTCAGCAGACGATCTTTTAGAGCAATTTTACATTATTTCATTATATAATTATTAATTCTCATGAAGAAAATTTAAATAAATATTCTGCATAAAAAAAAGAAATTTAAAAAATTAACCAATAAGAAACGTTGAAAGTGGTCAAGGACATCGTGGATCTATTCACCTCAATATAACACCCATATAAGTATTTTATAAGTAATAAATAGCAGTTAAAATGCAAGAAACGTTCCCAGAATTTGTTACTTAGTTTTATAAACTTTTAAAAACAATTTCGAAGTAGCTATTAAGGACTTCGTGATGGTTAGTATGAGTGATAATCAGAAATTTAAGGTTTTAATTTTATTGAAGATGGCATAGCCATAAGCATTTTGGGATTAGTAAGGAAGTCAGCAAAGTATATTAAGATCTTGCTTCCTTGAGGAGTACCGGAAAATGTGTTTAAATAGAAAAGTGTGTTTATTTTATCTGAACTATGAACTTGCGATCATAGAGATGACAGAGGGAAATTGAGTTTAAATCAGGCCGTTAATCCAACTCTCGGTGAGACTTTTTGAATGTCAAGATAGTGATCGATACAAACTTTTTAAATCGGGGCCCATTTAAAAACCTACAAAGGATTCTAGGAGCACTATATACAAATTTCTGACAAATAAGTATCCGCTACTAATGCCTCGGAATTTTACATCCAGATGGTCAGGCGGCGGAATCTCAGAGATTGCAATAAAAATTTTTTACTCATAGACGCTCATCATCATCATAACTGGCTCGGTAGCCCGTTGTGGGCCTCGGCCTTCTTTAAAAGATCCAGCCAGGCTGTTCTCCACTTGGCCGTGGACCTCCAGTTTTTTATCTTAATAACATTAAAATCTAAACAGTCGACCCATCTCTTTTTCGGTCTTCTCTTGGTCGCTATCCAAAGGGTTACATTGAAAACCTTCAAAGCAGCTCTATCACTTTCCATTCTCATGAGATGACCGACCCATCTCATTCTGTTCAATAAATTTTTTTAGAATGTCAATATCACTAAAAAGTTTGTAATGTTCAAATTGTATCTTCTTCGCCAATTTCCATTGTCATTGATACCACCAAAAATAGTTCAGCATTTTCTTTCAAAGATTGCCAACATTTTTCTCTTCCCTTGCAGTTAGTGACCATGTTTCAGATCCATATGTTAATACTGGTCTTATGAGTTACTCATAGACGCTAGGTCTCGAATAACCAACCATGGAAGTTACAGCTCCAAATTTCTTGAAATTTTCTTTGGTGGATATTGTCATTTGGCAACTTTTTATGTAAAGAAAAAAACCCAGAAAAGTTAATTGTTTGTTATGAAAGCTACCTTTGAATGGGAAAATATTATATATCAATATTATATATCAAATATTTTTATATCAAGACATATATTTCTTTGGAATACCACAGGGCGCAGCCGGAAATCTTCAAGGTCTCGTCAGTGCGTCATTTAAAAACCACTGATCCAAGAAAAAAAAAAAAAAAAACCGTGTATTCGTTATTCTAAAATCGTTTGTGATGTATTCAGTTGTTAGTGAGTAATTGATGTTAGTGGAGATATTTTTTCTAAAACCAAATTGGTCTGGATTAAAAATATTATTATCCGTGACAAACCGATTTAATTTAGATACGATATCATTTTCAGCAATTTTTGATAAAAAGAAAAGGTCGGTAATTTTCAGGGGTGGAGGGGACATTTGCCCTCTCCACACATTTTTGCCATTGACGCACAGGTTTCAGAATAGGATGAGATGAAGGCATTGACTCCCACTTTTACAATGTACAACTCGCCTGAGAAGAAAAATTTATCAAAGGGAATTTGTTTTTTTTTTATGTAATAGAATTTTTTTATGTAATCAAGCTTTTCACTCTCTCCATCCTTAAGAATAAAAATTGTGTCAAACATGAATATTTAATTCAGAATTAAAAGTGATTAATAAATGTATTGACATGTATCGCTTGTTCTATGACAGTTATAGTAAACTGTTTTAATGTTATAGGTCATTTATAAAAATGGCTGCTGCCTAAAAACATTTTTTTTTTCACCAGTTGTACAATCAGAAATATTTCATTCGTTTTAATGTACAACTTTTATTATACATTTATTAATTGAATTTTATTTGAAATCATATTTAAAATAAAATAAAAAAAATATTACATCTCACAAAGGAAAAATTATTTTTATAATATTAAATTGCATCCCATGAAAATGAAAATTATTTCCTATTTTTAAATTCCATATAAATCTACCATTCTAGGTTTTTGGGATTTTCCTTTTAAAAATAACTTATTTGAATCGGAAGTGCTAATTTATTTTTAAATATTAATAATATTTCTAAGTAAATAATAAGTTAAATGTAAAGTTGGAAGTTCATGAAATTTAACAATGCATCAAAAATATGCTCTCTTCAACAGCATTCTGACGGTGGCATGGATGTTTGTGAGTGGTTCGGAATCCACATTAAACTGTAGGTCGCGGTCTAATTAGCTCAAAGTGTGCAAAAAATGATCGTAGAGCGACAAACTAAACCAAACAACAGCGTTCAACAAATAAGAAATTTCACAAGAATAATCAGTCGTAGAACATATACATTATCAGTAACACGATCTTTTCTGAAATTACGGCAATATGTCTTCTAGGCATACTGGAAAAAAAAAAAGTACTCGCGCTATCAATTAAAAGATGTCGTAATAGCAAAAAATGATGTCGCCATCATACTTTTCTGTTGCAAACAGATCAAAATTATTTTCTTTCTAGCAGTATTATCGCTGAATTTGAGCTTATAATGCAATATTCATAAGACACGTAGGTTGTGTTTTTGGATTGGTCACTACTGTATTTAATTAAATGTTTTAGAAAGTATAAAAACCTTTACCTGAACTGAAATTCGATTAAAAATGATATTATCAGTAACAAATATAGAATAAAAGAAGTCAAAAATTTCATAATTAGAATTTAATAGTAATTTTTTTCTGTGGTTATTATCAACTATAAAGAAATGTTTATATGAGGGAAAACAATTGTTTTCTGTGAAATTGATGGAATCAAAGACTTGCATACGAAATGTGCATACGTGTGCTATTAAATATAAATAATTTTATAAAATATTTCAAAATAAAATAATTTTTAAATTTTTTATATATATTATTTTTAATATTTAATTTTTTTTTAATATAAAAATAATTTCTCTATTTATGTGCTTAAATCTTATGTTTATTACAATTGTTGATCAATATTTTGCTGCAATACATCGGAATTAAAGAATTAAAAAAATTGCAATGTAAATATCTCATATTATTTTAAATATCTCAATTTTTTTAAAATATTAATATTATTTGATCATGAACATTTTTTTAAAATTCCATAACAAATATTTTTTTTTTTTAAAAGTCTTTATTAATTTGACATATTTGCTTTCTGCTCAGTATCCTCATCGGTATCATTTGCGTTGCCAAAAAAAAAACTTTAAGATAATTAAGGAAATTTCCGAAATCGCTTTATTAATGTTTTCGATACAAAAAAGGCAATTTCAAAATTAAGAGCAATCCAAAGTTATTTTTCAGTAAAAACATATATTAACATTATTAAAAACACTTCCAAATCAATCCAATGAGCATCCAAAGTGCAACACCATAAATGAAGACTTAAAAATTAAAAACATGCTTACACCTCGTTAGAATATGCAATAGTATCTCAGCGAAGACGCACAACATGGGCCCATGCAGAGTCCCCTTAGAGCATTATATAAAGAGCAGAATATTGCTTTTTAAAGCACTGACATTTTTTTTTTGGGGGGGGGATCTTTAGCACGCGTCTTAAATCTTAGTATCAATTTTCTAGAAGAAAATAGAAGATAGAGTTTAATAGAAGAAGTATTATGGCTTATACATAGATACAGATTGTAGATATCCTTGAGAAACAGGTGCCTGTATCGGAAGTGATCAAGACATAGTTGATGGATCCAGGAAGGAGGGATTAACTGACAGGAATTATTGCATAAATCAAGCAAAACCACCTTGGCATTGCACTCTTGGCACTGATGGATCGCATTGCAACAGTAGGAAACACAGAGCAAGATATAATAGTCTGTTATACCACACCCCCTATATCAGCACGCACAATTCAATGTCGTTTGCGGCACTGAGGAATTTCAGCAATACTGTGATTAACTTTGGGTGTGAATTGGTTGCTATGAATGCTGGGGGAGGGGGGGATGTGTGACATTGTCTGACAAATCATAGTTCTTTCAACAACACCATGCTGATCGTATTCGAACCGCCGTGGCAACTCACTTAGAGATGAGAGAGGGAGGGAATTGCCTTCCGGGAGAACTTTTTTAGAGATAACTGCCCAGGATTTGCGTAGGGCATGGGATAAAAACCTGAAAAACTTTCTCCAGACAGTCTCACACCCGATGTGAGACATTTAAAGAGGCTATCTAAGTTGCCAAGGATTCTTTTTAGTTTTAAAAGCTGTGATTACAATAGACGCCACCGGTGGGGTTCGAGTCTGAGCTCTCCTGCATGCTATTTCACACGTTACCACTAGATCACAAGTCGGATTATGGGATATAATAGGTTTTTGAGGAATTGGGGCATCATTTATCTTCATTTTCATTAGTACTTTACCATTTGCATCACTCCCTAAAACACTATATTAAACGAATTTATTTACTGGACTTTGGCATGCGATATGAGGGGGAAACCTTTCGAATGAATATATATATATGTATATATGGTAAAATTCTGTTATCTATCATTCAGTAGCTAAATTATTGATTCATTTATCAATATTAAGACGTAGATTTAAAGACATAAAAATTGGGTTTGTAGATTCTAAAAGTAATATATATTGCGGTATGGATATTTTTATCACTACTTTATTCATTATTCAATTTTTGGTCATACGAGTAATGAGAAAAACCCTCTTATTTAATTATTTACATGGACAACAAATATATAATGACACATTCTTTTATTTCAGCCCCAAAGAAATTCTTAAGCGAATAAGATGGCTAGCAGATTGACGTAGATAATTAAGAACAATGAATTGCTTAAATCATTTCAAATATGTATTTTAAAACTGGAAAAAAATATATAAAAGATACCTTTAATTATTTTTCTTTTATTATGGAAAATTGCTGGTCTTGAAATGCTTTTGTAACATGACATATTAACAATTTCCCAAGAATTAATGCTTCCTTATTTTCAAGGAAATTAGTATTTTTAAACATTATTGCCATTATTCAAATAATTTTTCATCTGTGAAATAACGTTTTTTAGTGACAGTTTTAATGAAAGGAAAGTTTGGAATGATAATAAATATAGGAAATAAAATTTTCTAATTAAATAATTTGGATAAAATAATGATAGATAAATATTATTATTATAAAAAAATTATTATTAAAAAATTAACATAATTACAGATGAAACTTTATTGCTGAAAAATATCTCATTGAAATTTGTGCTGCAACCTCCATTATAATATCCATTACTTATTATTATTACTTATATCATTAAAAATTAATGATGGTATAAACGTAATAATGTATATATATATACATATCTATATTTATTAATTAATTATTAATTAATACTAAAAAAATTAATAATGTATATACAGCTACACTTATTAATTATTCCATGTACTAAAAATTAATTCTTCATGGAAAAAAATATTTTTACAATTATAAATTTGTGAATTTTTACAAATTTTTTTGCTGGAAATTTGTTTAAAAATCTTTATTGTTTATTTTAAGACTTATAAATTATAATAACATAACTCAATATCAGTTATTTATGTGTCAACAGGCACTTTAACACTAAATTGATATCATCGTTGAATCATTTTTAATCTAATAGCAGCCATTATAATACGCAAAACATATTCCTGTTTTATTTTGTATGCTAAATGCATAAATGATAGTTTCTTGCAATAGTCTTTAGAATAATATGTATACATGGTAATTTAGTCTTTTACCTATACTTTGAATGGGTTAAATTGCCATAAATATATCATTGTGTTGTGCTTAATAGAATTATAATAGCAGTTTAAAAGAAGGTAAAAAAGAGATAATGGAAAAGTTTGAAAATATTATAGGAAAAAATATAATGAATTTTTAATTTAAGACACATTATAAATTCAGTTCCCCACCTGTAATATACAATTTGGTAAATTTGCACTGCTCTTATCTTAAAAGAATAAAAAATTATTATCAAAATAAAATGACTACATTCAGCCTTGTACAATGAGGAAAATCCCTTTGCATGGTTATAAAACAAGTTAAAGGGTGTGGTTCGAAACTTCAATTACTTGAAACAAGAAATGCGAGAAGAAAGTGTGGTATATGAAGTGTTAACATTAATTTCCTGACTATTTGCTGCAACAAATACCAAATTCAAATAAATTACGAAACTATATGAAATATGGGAACTTGTAAAAACTGGATTTTGTTAGGCAAACAATAGAAATTCATTCTCATCTAAAAGTACTGGAGTAATTACTGATAACAGTTTACTAATGGAATGAAAGTGCTCACGTACGATGTTAAAATAGAATATAAATAATGTTGCTATGTTATCACTGACTTAAATGTATTTGTATAATATTTCGCCGAATTTAGGCGTGTTGATTTCTTTGTGCCTAAAACAAAGGATAATTCAATTGAAACGTGTTGTTTTATTACAACTGTAAACATAGGCAGAATAAACATCAAGAAATTCAAAGATAACTTACAAAAATAATCGCAAAGACAAGAAAGCATAAAATTACCATCATTACTGCATCTGTTAAAACCACTTAGTAAGCCTGCTGTAGAACTTGTGCATTCTTGTGTATTTGGTGGGTAAAGGAAGCAGCCATAAACTTCTATCTTTGGATATATGAAGAAAATAGCACTGGGCTGAAACCCATTTGAAAAATGGAAAGCAAAAAATAGCAAGGAAATCAGCATCAAACGGACAGAATCGAGAATGGAAGACTCTGCCAATGTTAGATAGGAGACATCCAATCATTGCTGGATGAGTGGAGTTGGAAGAATCTTGTTGCTCAAAAAGTCCAGCGAAAACGTGCAACTTTTCAATCGGGTTTAACCGATTGTATACATTTTCGATTCCTCCAAGGAAGTTGAAGTTGCTGGAGAATTCTAACACATAAAGTGTTTTATTCAGAAAGTCATGATCCTCTTGGGGTATGGTAGCAGGTTTGGTCGGTGCAGTTAGAGACTAAGCAATAACTTGGTTTTTTAGAGCTGAAATAAAGGAAATGTGTGCATCAACAGTTCTTGGTGTAAAGGTTCTCCTCTGAGGAACCATTTTTCGTGAAGGATGTTGGGGGAAGGTTTTGAGAAACTTTTTCAGCCTTTTCAACAGGCGAGATGTCCTTGTAGTCTACAATTGAGCTTTTAATATAGCAACAAAAGGTACAGCTTTTAAGGTATAGCTTATGGTTTTTTAATATATCCAATCGTCAGACATTCTACACCAGCGCTGAGAAGAACTGACACCTACCGTACAATCAACCTGCATATCCGCAGCAGTTGTTTTATTCAGTAGATGTGATATCAAGAAATCGTCAAATATTTCATAAGCAAAATCTGATGAAAATTAAAAAGTATTCTTTGCAAGAATTTCACGACTAGAATAATGAACGGACAATGTAGAACGTTCCATTACTGATCCTCACTGACCGAATCTGTTCCAAATTTTACGTATCAAGAATATGATGCAGAACCTTTGGGAATACATTCGGTTTTTAATATTAGTATTGCGCCAAGCTCCTATGCATTTCTAGAAACTTCACCAAATTGATTGCCAACCTCGCCAAATATCCCAAATTAATCGTAAAAGTTGCCATGATTGATCGCAAAAATTAGTAGCCACTTTTAATCTATTAATTTGTATAAAAACATAAAACTTTTGTTACATTACTATTAATAGCATGATTTAATTATTATAGACACCCGCATAATCCATCTATTTCTTAGTGATACTATTATTCATAAAATTATCTATTAATATTTCGATTTATTTTTAGATGCATTAAACGAAATTTCTTTCAGTTTAATGTTAAAATTCAAATTTTAATGCTTTACGTTAAAATGTATTCTGTGTTATATAACACATTATTGTTATATGTGTACAGCATATCATACAACATGTGATATGGGCATCGTTTTAAATATTAAGTGGAACATTATTATATTTGCCACGATCATTAATTTTACTGAAAAAAATTTGTTATTTAATCTAGTGCTTCAGCGAACTCAGTCTCAGTCTCTGTCTGCGGAAATAATATCCGAGACCTATATATATATATGCTACTAGAATATACGGAACTAAGTTTAATAGGGGTTAGTGTAGCAGCTCAATTTGTTAATTATAGATCAGAGGTTCAGGAAGAAGCAAAACGGATGTTATTACATATATATTGATAACAAAAACTGCAGAAAAGACAGACAAAAAAATAAAGAAAAATCAAAATGAGAGTGGACAAGGGACTATTTAGAAATAAAATCAGTTTATGTAATAAACCCATTATAATATTTTCTATACATAAATTTATATTTGCTTGATACCATAAAAACCTTCCAAAACCAGAAAATTGAAAAGGAATTCATTCTTGTATAATGTGTTTATATTCTTCTTTTCTTGATCTGCTTCTGCAATTATACAATTATAAGTCATCTGATCAAAAAATAATGAGGAATTCATGAAAATAGAATGCGAATAAATCAAAGCAACTTCACATTCGAAATTTCTAGTTTTTTTTTTTTAACGAATATATGATTTTCTTTATTAAAAAAACTATAAAGTGAAAGAAAAAATAGTTTGGTAAAAGTGCTAATTAAAGGAGGAAAAAGTGTCGTCGTTCAAGATTTTGTTTGTTATAATTATAGAAAGAAAATATTTGATAATGAATTGTAATATTTTATAGCAAGCATTTAAAACTGTAAGAACAATTTTAATTATAATACATCCACCAACCTTTTAGAACCACGCAATTTAATATTCTCATAAGTATGTTTTTTTTTTTTCTTTTGCAGATTTTTCTGGTTGTCTTCATTACTGCAGCTTTATTCTCAGCTGCTCACAGCAAGCCAAGTTTATCCAGACAGAACGACGTAAGTAACCAGCTGCGCAAATATTTTACTCGTTACTTTGGTAGGAAGAAATTAACCGAAAAGGCTTCCTTCCTTTTAAATCAATCAAAAACACCTTAAACATGATTGCGATTGTTAATAAGAGTTCAGCTCGGAGTTTAAAACCACTTTGTTCTCATTTCTTCTATCGAGTTGACGCTTTTATTATTATTATTTTTAATTCAAAATATCAGAAATTTAAAAGAACAGCTGATTTTTAGAATGTTCGACGTTGTTTATTCCTTTTCAATTCTTTCGGCAGCAATGCGAAGGCAATCAAAATATTTTACATTTTATTAGTTTCTTTTTTTTTTTTAATTCAAAATATCAGAAATTCTAAACGGACTTTTAGAATATGTTTATTTAGAATGATCGATGCTGTTTCTTCCTTTCAGTTCTTTCGACAACAATGCGATATTTTCGACAAAAAAATATTTTTATTTTATTAACTTATTTATGTGATGATATATAACATTTAAAAAGCTTATAAAAGTTCTTTAGCTACAATTACACTATAAATAAGTTTTATCACTTAATTGATTGCATAGATTTCTTTAATGTTCATATCAACCAAAATTTAATAATTTTTAAATTTTCTTCAAACTCATCTATAAATTATTTATTTGATTTAATATTTTAATTCATATCTTTTTAATATACACATCCCATTTCAAAACATTTCATAATAATCGTAATAATTTGGAAAGTTTAATTTTTTAAAAACTTAATAATAATAAAGTAAGTAAATAAAAAATTAATTAATGAGAACATAATTAAGTTTAGTTAAAAAAATTCAGAATTGAGCTTAAATAAACCAATAATTCAATAACCAATAAAAAAATATAAACCAATAATAAAAATATTGTTTTTTAATTAAATGATTTTATAAATGTGAGATATTTATAGAAATGGAGAAATAGAAATGTAATTTTACTAAAAATAATATTTTTTAAAAACTTCTTATCGTTTTAAAGTTATTTGAAATAATCAGTTATTACTTACTCCTTTGTTTCTGTAACTCAAAAACTGATTATATTAAACCAGATTTACAATCAATATAGCATTTAGTTTAATTTGTGAAATTAACAAATAATTAAAAATTACATAAGATAATATGTAACAAGTTTTCTTTTTCCTCACTAAATATCACTGTTAAAAAAAACATGTCAGATGAAAAATTTCCTCGTAAAACTGGTTGAGAACAAAAGAAAAAGTTATTGAAAGAAAATCGAGATCGAGAGAAACTGATTGTGGTATATCAGAGAAAATTTAGGACATGTAACAAAATATCAAAAATAAACGATTCCGAACATAAACGAACAATTAGGTCATTTTCTCTGCAGTCGACTCAAAAGAAAATAATAAATAAAACTTTTGGTTTTCTTCTCTGTAAGAGACATATGGAATGAACATTTTGCGAATAATTAAATATTAATTTAATTTTGTGAAAATTAAATCATTTTAATAAGGTAGGAGGAATTTAAATTTTTCTGTAAAGATTTGGGGATATTCCCCTGTTCCTAATTTTGAAGACTTAAATTAAAAAAATTTAGTTCTAAGCAAGATAAACTTTTGAAAATTACTTTTATTTTATAATTGTTTAAGACACTTTAAATAACATTAATAATAACCAATTTAATTATTTTACTATAGTAATTTTTTTTTAATTATTTAAATTGACAACGAGTAAAGAAATTGTAGAAAATGTTTTGAATAGAAAAAACGCCGCCATTTTTTTTTTTTTTTTTAACTAGTTACTTCTTTATTTGCATTATATTGATGTATATATGGGGCCTCATGGCCGAGTGATTAGCGCTTGTTCGACTTCTGGTGGTGTCATGGATGTTTGTATTTGTTCGAATCCACTTTAAACCGTAGGTCCCGGTCTAATATGACTGTAGAGCATCACAGAGCCCAGCCAGACTTTTACCCACATCATTCCCAGACAGTAAAGGGGCAACTGAGCTCTAGGCGCAGTGATGTGGTGTGGTTTCGTGGTAATAGTTGATCTCTCCCCTGTGCCAATACTAGACGGAATTGAGTGTTGTATACAATGGAATCCCAAATCATCTGCCCCAAATAGTCAGCAGCTTGTAGCATACACCACACCTCAAAACACATTGTCATCAGAACCTAAACTAAATTACGGTTCATCATTGAAAATGACCTGTCTCCACCTATTCCTATTTCAGCCCCGCTCTCCACCTTTCTCCATACTAATGTCGCCCTATTCCAAACGGAAGCGACAGGGACCCTGTAACCATCTGTCAGGCTATCTGAAGGGCAGACATAATGGGCACTGCAATAGAAAATAACCATCTGTCAGGCTATCTGGCAATGTTGCGGGCAGACATAAGGACTTGTACAAGATTCTGTATAGGGATGTCGGACAATAATGCAGTCAGTCGTGTGTATAGTGTGTACTTGATGGATGATAAGACGAGCTTCAGCGTTATTGGCCATTCGAAGATGTCCTGAAACGCAATGTGGGTAAACTCATCCTCATCTACTGATCTTAAACGTCTAACAGCACTAGTAGAATAATTGAAGTAGCGATTATTTGTAGAGATGTTATCAATTAGAAAATATCATACCAATAAATCTTCTCTTCCGAAATTCCGATAACTGCTAATATTTACTTCGATGGCATCATAAGGTCCAACTCTGATGATAAAGCAACTGATAAACTACACAGAGTACCTTAGGTGGACTATTTATAAGTGGACATATATCAATGTGTTTTACTGGTCTTATGTAATGCGCTATCATGCTTTAATTTTAATCTTTTGGATATGTGCTAGAAGCAACCTCCATGTCAAATTTTGTAGTCGAATTTTTTCTTGAGCTAATTTTTATGGCAATGAACCTATTTTGGTTGAATTTGAAATGAAATTTTTGTTTATTTATTCACACACACACACAAAAAAAAAAAAAAGAGAAATTAGAGAAAAGAAAAAGCGAATAAAAATGTTTTAACTTTTCCGAAACCTGTTGGTCTTTCGTAATTTATTACATCTAATCCATAATAATAATCATAATAATAATAATAATAAATATTATATACTAAACCTAATCTGTAAACGAACTCTACTTCCTGTAAAACTTCCTTGAGTAAATTGACCTTCGTTGAATTATTGAAATTCTCTGAATTTTCTTTTTTAATCTTTCATTTTCATTACTGAAAACAACAGTTGCTTATAAACGTGTTCCGTTTTCTGAAACTGTAGTTGATTTCCGTCTTATTTTAAATATTTGACATATTAATGTAATGATATTTGAAAAATAATAGCTATTCAGTTTTAATGCAATGATATTAGTGTTATTATTATTATTTTGATTGAAAATCAATGAACTTCGTATTCCACGAACAGTCCCTCGACGGGAGAGAAGGTAGGGGGGATATTACCTTCTGAGAGGATTTTTTATATTAAATTTCAATCGATAAGTGTGAAAAACTAGATGAATTATTTAATTATTTATTTCTAATAACACAATAAAAAAATCTAATTCATGATCAATAATGATATTAATTTTGTTATATGTGTTATTTATTTCCCCTTTTTTATAATAGAACTTTCATTTAATAATTTTTAAAACAGTTAATTTTTAA
Organism: Caerostris extrusa; assembly: GCA_021605095.1. NCBI lineage: Eukaryota > Metazoa > Arthropoda > Arachnida > Araneae > Araneidae > Caerostris > Caerostris extrusa. Next base: position 45,031 of record BPLR01011331.1, on the reverse strand, counting down.
AGTCATTTCAAGGCAAGATTCTTTAATTAATGACATAGTAATTAAGATAATGTATTTTCTATTTCGTATTCCTTCATTAACTGATAGACAATCAATAAAATAATATCTTGTTTTTGTAAACAAATAAAAATAAAACCTTTTATTCATTAAATTTCACTCTTACGTACAACTATTTGATTTAAAAATTTCACTAAATATTATTATTAAATTTATTAAACAATGTCCAATGTTTTTTCCAAATAACCCTTTCATTGAGTGTTCTACTTCGAATTCCTTTTTATATTTTATTATTGTCTAAAATTCTATTACAAATTATCTTTTTACTAACATTTGAACACGCTACCACAACTCTTAACGCGTTTCCATACAAGAAAAGCAATTATTATTACCGTTTTTTATACTCAGCATAATTGTTACACCATCCTATTACAAAAATCAGACTAATTCAAGATTTGTGACGCTTTTAACAGATAATAAAACCGAAAGTATCAATTTAATAGATTATTTAGAAGGCCACAAGATGTTAAATGATTTTTAAGTTCTTTTTAAAAAAGAACGATGAATTTGTTCTTGACCAAAGCTTGGGTTAACTGTCATAATACATATTAACAAACATATTTGTTTCCACATAAAAAAAACAAAAAAATAGGACATCAATATCCACCGATAAATGAATAGTTCACGCAAAATAAATTATTCAACACAGTGTTCTTCAACCAACTCGTTTTGGTACTAGTCACCAAATTCAAAGTGGGTAATTAACGCTCCAAAACCAACGCCTTACCTTATGGCAAAAGGTTACGTAAGAACAAAAAACAGAGTTTTCGCTGTAGGCGAATTTGCTTTTGTTCTTTTTACTTATTTTCTAAGAATAACATGTCACTAGTTGGTATTTTATTTTAATGTGATATTGTTTCGTAGTCAAATGAAGTATTTAATGTACATGAAAACGAATAGTGAACGAAGATACCGAAGAAAATAGATTGCTCAACTACGAAAATGGCGTCTTTTCAATTGAAACATCGCTGAGGAATTTTAATAATCGTCATTACCATGTAAATTATGGAACATTGAGTCATTTTGCGTTTGGCCTTTGTTCTGTTTGTTTAACTCACGTTTGAGATTAGCTTTTTATTTACGATGGCGTTTTTGTTTTAAATATTATAGTTTTTGTTGTTTTTCGGATGACTTTTTAAAAAAAAATTGAATAAGAATTTTTGTTTGATTTGAATACGAATTGAAAAATTGTTTACGAATAGAAAATTGTTAACGAATAGAAAAATCGTAAACACTTGCATTAGAAAACGATAACAAATTCTTTTCTTTTCATTAGGAATAAGTTTAAAATTATTCGCATTCTATTATATTTGTTTAACATTAGCGAACAAATGGCATTTAATTAGCAACAAACTAACTAATTAAATTAAACTAATAATTTGAATAAATAAATAAATAAATAAAAAAATTTTTAAGTTTAGGCAGCAACTTTATCAGAGTTTCCATGATAATGAAAAAAAAAAATTTTTATTTATGAAATATTTTATACATAAAAAAAATAAATGAAGTTATATAAATTAAATACAGCTACTGCAAAAAATTAACAGAAATTTTCTTTTGTAGAAACTTATTAAATTAACAAAAATACTTAAATTTGAAATATGTACATAATTTCTTACAGAATTCTGACATTGAGATTATCAATTTAGAAAATAATTAATTACTACATTTTCAAAATAAAAAGTAAAAACGAATCTTAGGAATTCCCAAAATTTATTTATAATTTTTTCTTATTTCATTTTTCATTACTTGTTTGATGAAAAATGTGAATTATTAGCTTTTATTTTATTTTTAAAATTGCGAAATTGACGTAATTATTGATAGTATTGCCTTCGCGTTTATTTTTAAAGTGTGCTTAATAATTATTTTTATTGGCAATATTAGTTTCAAAATTCATAGCAAGATACCCTAGCATTTCAATATTTTTTATCTCCAATTATTTTTCACATCCAGTCTGTAGCGAAATTCATTGATTTTTTTATTAATTAAGATATTGCTAAAAAAATTATTTTTCAAATACCAAATATTGCGACTTTACCTTACTAAAGTTTATTTTTTATTCTTTTAGGGCTACGGAAAATATGAATATGAAGTAAGTCATCCTGCTGGCAGTTCACGAGTACATGTTAACACCGGAAAACCATCTAGTAACTATCAGTTGCCTTACCCCTCCAATAGATATTCTGCAAATAATCGTGAAGGGGGATATGTCTCTCATACGCCACGTTCGTATGAACCACCTAGGAAACGATATCAGCCTGATGGTTATTTAAATAAGCAAATTGGTTATAATAATTCACCTTATGGTTCAGAAAATATTCATGAACCTCAACCTAATTATCGATCACCATATGATTCTGCGGGAAAAAAATACCCCAATTTATGGTAGTGAAACGGGATACAGTGAAATTCGTCAGCCACAAATATCTAAGATTAATTACCCATCACAAACAGCTTACATTTCACCAGTAGCTCAAGAACATGTTAACATTCCATTTGGTCAAGAGTATATTAACCCGCCTATTACTCAAGAATATATCAACCCTCCAGTAACTCAAGAAATTATTAATCCTCCAATAGTTAAAGGATCGCCTATTTCCCAGAAACGCTTTGATCCTCCCATCACTCAAGAAATTATCAATCAACCACTCATTGAAAAACCAGTGATTGTCCAAGAGCATATTGATGCACCAGCTGTTAAAGGATATACTAATCCACCAGTTACACAAGAAATTATCAATACTCCAATTGTAAAGGGGCATATTGATCAATCAACTGTTAAAGGATATGCTGATCCACCTGTTATCCAAGAAATAATCAATCCACCAGTTGTTAAAGGACATGTTAATCCGCCAGTTGTAAAAGGGTACGTTAATCCACCTGTTGTTCAAGAACTTGTTAATCCGCCAGTTGTAAAAGGATATGCTAATCCACCTGTTGTCCAAGAACTTGTTAATCCGCCAGTTGTAAAAGGATATGCTAATCCACCTGTTATCCAAGAAATAATCAATCCACCAGTTGTTAAAGGACATGTTGGTCCACCATCAATTAAAAGTTACAGTGATAAACCCATTACCCAAGAAATTGTTAATCCGCCAGTTGTAAAAGGATATGCTAATCCACCGGTTGTCCAAGAACTTGTTAATCCACCAGTTGTAAAAGGATATACTAATCCATCAGCCGTAAAAGGATATTCGAATGCATTCCAGAAACTTATCAGTACACCAGCTGTTAAAGGGTATCCTAATGCACCAATCATTCAAGAAAATATCAATCCATCAACTGTTAAAGGTTATAGTAATCCACCAATTACCCAAGAAATTAGCTCACCAATTGTAAAAGGATACATTGATCCACCAGCCGTAAAAGGATATATTGAGACGCCAACCGTAAAAGGATATTCTAATGCACCTATTGCTCAAGAACTTATCAATCCACCAGTTGTCAAGGGTTATATTGGACAACCAACTGTTAAAGAATATGTTAATCCACTCATCACTCAAGAAATTATTAATCCACCGGTTGTAAAAGGGCATATTAGTCCACCAGCTGTTAAAGGAAATACATATCCACCCATTACTCAAGAACTCATTAACCCACCAGTTTCGCAGGAAATTATCAATCCACCAGTTGTGAAAGGGCATATAAATCCACCAGTCGTTAAAGGCCATAACAATCCTCTGATTGTAAAAGGAGCCCCTGTTATTCAGGAACAGTATCAAGAACCCATTTCTCAAGAGTATATAAATCCATCTTATGTCGATAAAGCTCCAATTGGTAAAACAGCTCCTACGGGCAACAAATATGTATTTGTTCCATCCGGCCCTCCCTATGTGACTGATACTCACACCACAGAAATTATTCACCCTCCTCTTCCAAATAATCATGGACCTGCCTATTATCCTCCTCCACCTCCTCATGATTCTAGACTTCATGATTCGCCAATTGCTGATCCAGAATCCCATGCATTTCGACAGCCTTATCCTTCTTACCCTACCGATACCTTATCGAAACCAAATGAGGAAATTTCTATAAGTGATGATTCCATTCCTCATTCCCCTATTTCTCATTCCACCAGACTTCTTATTCCTGGACCAGAATTGAATCACAAACTTGATTCGAATGCAGGACATGATTTACCGTTGTCACATCCTGAGGCTTTAATTGCCAGTCCTGTTTTGCCACCAGTTTCTCATGCATTCAGACTAAACATACCATTTTCCCTCAACTAATGCGCATCACATTGCAGCAGATGATCATTCTTCTAGTTATGGCGCATCTTCCGTACCTAACGGAGAGTTTGATGAACCAAGAATTTCACATGCTTTTAGGTTGAGCGTGCCAAATGTTCCCAAAGTTCCTAAAGTTGAATATCATTCGGCTCCAGGAATCGAACATTCATCAAATTCAGATATCCCTTGTTGGCTCTGGAATCAAAAACTGGGCAATAAAGGAATTTTATTTGATTTATGTTAATAGTTAAAAATAATTTATTATGTGCTTAATCATATATTTTATAGTATATTTTTATTTGTGTAGGAAATGCTCTAAAACGAAATATTAGCGTGATTAGTATTTATACATCAACAGTAAAAATTTTACTCTTTCCTAGTTTCTTTATCAAGGTTCCTTTTAGTTGGTGATTTCATCAAGCTTTAAACAGAATGCATCTTTAAAACATCTTTAACATCAGAACATCTTTAAAATATATTTTGAAATGAATATCAAAAACTAGTAATAAAATTTAGTTTAATAAATAACATACAATAAAATTTAAAATAATGTTTTATTAACATTGAATTATCATATTGTCGCTTTAAATTCTGCTATTCAAAATAATTTCTAAATTGTCTTCTTCCAAGTAATTTATTGCAGAAATAATGTGAAAAACATTTGTGTAAAATCAATAAATATTTTGCTGATTCTCATCAAATTCATTTTACTTATGCTTCAGATTACAATTTTAATTTCAATAAGAAGTTAAATTACTTACAATTTCAAAGATATATATATGTAAATGTAAATTTAAAAATAATCTTTAAAACCTTTTTCGCTAATATTTCATACCAAGATTTTTATATGGACTTTTTTTTTCTCTCTCTCACTGCAACTGTACTGAGAACAGCCTGAAATGCTAAAAATATTCATAATATTTAAACGTATATACATTTTCAATTTAGCATTCCCGGGATTTTATATAAATAAATAATTTTAACGCTATGTTACTAATTTTGTCCGGTCGATATTGATATGAAAATATACATTGCTTTATTTATTTGTATGTGCATTCTGTAAATAGAAAACGTGCTTGTCTCTTATATATACCTATTTATATCGTTAAAAAAGCATATATTGTTATATTACAATGCTTTATAATTTTGTCATTTTTAAATGTATAGGATTTTTGTTTTTTGTTTTTGGATTTAAATAAATGTAAATATTTTACTTAATTTTGTGTTTTCAAATCATTATATTTTTAATTAGAAGATATAATCAAGCTTCAGTGAAATTACATATTTTTTACATTGGTTAATTTAATTAAGAAAAAATATGAGCAAAAATTGCATAGATACACGAAGAAAATTTGTAACAATAAATTGCTAATTGCTTTTAATAATAATTGGGTTTAATATGAAATAAATAATAAGAAATTTTTTTGTTGTGTTCAAATAAAAATTATAATAAATTCAAAAAAAAATAAATAAATAAATAAAAGAACTTCTAAATGTTTGTAAGAAACTTCTTTATAACATACAACTTTAACAAATTCAACAACAACATAAAACATTTATTAGATGACTTATCTACAAATGAATACATTACTCAACAAAGATACATCAGAACAATAAACTATTTACGCTTGAATCTTAAATTTTACTACACTTGGGGAACATTTATCCCTTTTTCAAAATTTTCAACGTTCCTGGTGACTTTCTCCAATCTACAACGATCTTCTCCGTTAAGTACTATACAACTAGCTTCATGTCTCTCCAGCCAATGCCACCTAGAATACTAGGTTACATTCTAATGGCATTGTGCCATCACACTTGTTCCGTTACTCATTGTTTGTCGTCTGAAACGCTCATAGATATTGGTTCGCCAATTTCTTTTCCCACCCATCAAGTCAAAGGTTATCTTTCCCATGCTTCTTGCTCTAGCTCGACTGTCAAACTAGAACCGTAAATGCTATAACTTTTTAATTATTCTGAATATATAGAATATATATATCAGAGAAGAATAATTAAAAGACATAATTCCACAAATTCTATTCTGTGCAAGGTACTGATTGATTAAGTGATATAGCTCATTTACTAATATAATATGAATGAAAATATCTTCAATTTACAATATTTATTTCGGATCTGAAATACTTTATAAATTTAAATGATTTTGTAAATTTAAATTTCAAAAGTTATTTACAACATATTGAGCAGTAATTTCATTTTCTATTTTAAATTTTAATGGAAAATGGAATTTAATAATTATAAAAAAACTGAAATGCGTTCCCGATTTCAATTTATCACACGAACATACTTTGCTGGACGAATACATATGGGGGTACCAATTATTGTTCAATAACCCATGAAATTTATAAGGCAATTGGTCAAAATACCACAAGAACTATCAAATTTAATAATTACTGAAATATACTAATTTTCAATAACTAAAACTTATGTTGTAGCAATTGTTGAAATATTACAAGATGTATTATCCAATTCAGACAGAGAAGTTTGTTAAGTAATGGTTAAATTAGCCGCTAAATATATAAACTAATCCTTAGATACTATTTTCAGAATAGTGAAACACTAATCTGTATAAATTTTTGAAAAACAAGCAATTCAAAATGAACTATAACTAATTCAAAATATAACTCCTCCAGTCAATACCCTAGAATACCATTCTAATGGCATTGTGCCATCACATTTTTGTTCCGTTACTCATTCTTTGTCGTCTAAAACGCTCATAGATATAATTTCTTTTCCCACATCAAGTCAAAGGTTATCTTTCCCATGCTTCTTGCTCTAGCTCTAAATTATTCACGAATATATATATCAAAAGAATAATCACTGTGTAAGATGCTGATTGATTAAGCGCTCATTTATAATATAATATGAATGAAAATATCTTCAATTTACAATATTTATTTCGGATCTGAAATACTTTATAAATTTAAATGATTTTATAGTGACTCGAGCACGTGACTTGGTATGGATCATTGCTACATTTAGTAACACATAGTATTTCATGCCAGCTCATGAATATAATCACTGGAAAATCAGCGTTTATTTTAAATAAAATTTTGAAAAGAAAGTCTCTGGCGTTGCGGGAGGAGATTAATCTGTTTTAAATAATAGCTCATACTCTTATTTATTTTTTAATTTTATTTTAGAAAATTTACAAGGAGAAAAAAATAGTACCAAATTCATTTATTAATAAATAAACGTGTATAAAATAGATCGGAACACAGATAAATAGCAAACATAACTGGCAAAATTATTTATCATATATAAATAAATTAATAAATTAAATTGAAATTTAAAAAAAAAAATGAAATTAATTTTGCCAATGAAATTTTTTCTATCTCACATTTTGTCCTTAATTGCATACTCCTTTGCTGGACAATTTAAAACATTTTTCAACAAGTGAAAATAACGAAAGGACTTTACATTGTATGAGAAAATGCGATTAACACTTTAAATTAACGCTAAATACGCATACAGATCAAGATACTGCTCAATTTAATGAACTGATTGCTCGATGGCGATTGTGACAATTTGTATAAGCGTCTTGCATCGATAGTTCATTCCACTTGGTGGGAACCTTCAGGGTTTCCTCCCGTACGCTAAATACAACGGTGCAGTTTATCTTTCAACGGTATGCAGTTACCCCTGGGGTCCACCCGGAAAGCAGTTCTCTCCCCTCCACTGCCTGTCAGTTATCTGTACATGGATATATACATGGAACACGAACCTCAATGTATCAAAAAAGAAAATAATAATACAGCTGGAATGCAAGAGGGCGCTGGTACGAATCTAGTAACATGTTGCAGTCTATGCTTCAAATATGAAGAAACCCATAATGATTGAGAGAGTAGAAGTAAGCTTTTTAGTAACGAGAGATAGGTTGCCTGGTGGAAATTTCGGAGAATTTCTCCCATACGACACGCAATCATACCTGTGAATCTTGCAAAAGGCAATATACTCTCATCATTACTCATCAACGAACTCTTCGCGGCATAATATAAATGAAAAAAGAGGGTAAATAATTCTTAAAAAAAGAAAACAAAAATACCAATTAAAACTTATCAGGCAGTAAAAATAATTTTTGTTTAGCGCATTACTTACCATCATTATTCATCAAAACTTTCATATTAACATCATTTAGTAAAGTACTAGATTAAACGAAAACCATGATGAACGAGCGAAGCAAATGATGCAAATAAAAACTGACTAGATATGGAATAAGTTATGGCCCTTGACCGCTTTGAAAAGTGAATGCACAGTGGCTTCCATAAGCGAATATAGACTTATTAAAAAAAAAGCGTTAATAGTTTATGGAAGGCTCCCAGCAGGGAAGAAGGCTGGAGGGATTGAGTCCTCCAAAGCCCATAAAAGAAATGTGTGCACATATTTAAACTCTCCACTTCCTACTTAGAAATATATTTTTGTTAAATATTTAATATTTCAAAGAATCAGTTTTCTTATCAGTATCAGTTTTATTATTGTGCTTGAATTTATTATTTGAGCCTGTATTTTCCTCCTACGTTACATACAAAATTAAGATAACGAAGGATAATGTGAAAATATAAAAATTACGAATAACATTAAGAATTAATCTTAATGAAAACGATATACCTGTTGCCATCCTTCAAAATAATAATTCTCGGCTCTGTTTTTGTCAGCAGTGTTCTTATATGACCGCGATTCATTGTTATCTGTCATATATCATTTTTTTTTATGTGATCGAACTAAAGCCAAGTTCCATTAAATAATAAGCAGAAAATGCAATGCAATTAAAAAAACTTTTGTATTACAGTAGAAAAATTTTACTTTTGTATTACAGTCCATAAATTAGAATTAAAGTAGTAGAAAAGTTTACAGGACTTAAACTTATATTTTCTTGGGAAAAAAAATCGCCATTCATGCTGAGTAAGCACTGTTCTTCCTCTTTAAAATCCGAATTTCTTCTTTGAAAAAATTTATATACATAAAAAAGTCAAATGTGCTGCAAAAATCAATTTTGCAATAAAACAACATTTATGATAAGATAACTTTTATCTATCAAGAATAATAATAAATTTTTGGATGTTCGAAGTTCTTCTATTACTTCAGCTATATTTGAAAAAAAAAATAAAAATATTTTTGCAAATTAACTCAAGACTGAAATAAAAGAAAAAAAAAAAAAAATTATAAGCCTAACCATCTATTAAAATAAAATAAAAAAAATGCCCATTAAGATTTTATTCTTGCATTTATCTAAAAAAATATTGGTGTCCATTGACTTTGGGGTATGCTTTTTTCTCTATTTATGTACGCTGCGTTTTTTTTCCTTATTGGTTTACGTTATTTGTATCAAGAAACATTAAAACAACATGGCAGCACTTGGCGGTCTGCTTGAAATAAGAGTTACCTTTCGAAATTTATGGGGAAAGGAGGAAAGAGGGAGAGGCGTGAAAATGGCAGCGGATAGCTTATGAGAATTTTTAATTTAATTAACCTTTTTGTAAAAAGAGATGCTGCATAGTAAAGAAAATGGAAAACGAACTGCCAATTGGTTATTTTTAAATTCTCTAGACATGAAAATCACTTTTCTTTATCAATGAGAGATTCTACCACTTCACATGGACTGCAGATTTACCTTGAAGACCTATCCTCAAAATAACTAGATACAGAAGTTAAAAGCCAACCTGGCATGTAGGAGATCCTGCCTCCGAAAGATGAAAATCGCCCTAGTATATAGTTGTCATATCAAATCGAAGGCCACCCTGTCAAAGCGTTCCAGATCAACAGCCTTTCTGGTGTATTATAAGCATTTCAAATCAAGAGGTGCCTTGATATAAAGTTCCCTTATTATTTTTAAAGATGATTTACGAGTCTTGTAGTCTTTTTATTCTTGGACTCTTATATCACTTCCAATTTACCCATTAAAGAGCATTTTTGCAGCTGCTTTAAAAAGCTAAATTTACAGATAAGCCATTTTCAAACTGTTCGATAGCTCATTCACACACACAAATAAAGACTCAAATAATAAATGGACTGTAATTTTTCTCCTTTATTTAGGCAGCCATCATACTCGAGGATGAACTGACCACACAACCACTCTCTGGGGTTACACTTATTGAACTCCCTTTCTTATATTCTTTCTCTCTCTCCCCGTCATCTCACCTCTACCAGACACCCCACAGACAGGATGTTTACAATATAGGGCGTTGACTTCACCAATGCACGGCTGGGTTTCGAGGCAACCCAAACTTTTAAACCAATAATAATTATCGTTTCCAAGTTTTTCTTGTAAAATAAATTAACATTGTTGTGATTTTTCTTGAAAATGGAACTAGTTGTATGTAAGTAATTATTATTATTTTTTTTTCATTTACATTTTCTGTAACTAGTTGATCCAAGGATAACTACTTAATAACAAATTGGCAGTCCAAATGAGACCAGCGACTTCATCCCAATCGAAATCCCCATCTAATATATAGGTCGTTGATGTTGGGGAAAAAAAAAAAAAAAAAAAAGTGGAACTTAGAGGATTTAAAAATTTTTTTTAAATTCAGGTGCTCCAGTCTATGGATGCTATTTAAAGTTAATAAAATTCTACTTACATGCGTAAAATTTCGAGAAAAAATTGTAATTTTGTCCTTCTAATCAACATTTTTCAGAAATAATTATCGATAACATACCTTAGTTTAATTATAGAAAGTTATAAGTTAAATTTTAATTCTACAAATATATATATTGTAAAATGAATGCCTAAAATGTAAAATTTGCTTTCTGGTATAAGGACCCTCTTCGCTTGCTCTAACAAACCAATTATTTTCTTTTTCTGAAATATTGAGCACTTAATTTAAGTCATTAAGTAGATTCTGCATCAATCAGGGGTGCAGCACTAGTTAGAAACGATAAATACGACATTCATAAAAGGTGAAATACCTTTTCGATATTCACAAAGGGAACTCAACTCCCTAAATATGTTACACATGAATATAACCTGACATCCAATCCACTAATGGTGAAGCACTGTAGTATATACCTTCTTTAATTGATGCTAGAAGATTTATAAAATGTAAATAATAAATGTAAAATATTGGTAACAAATCATTGATAAATATAATTACAACAATATTTGCTTGGTCCGGATAATCGATTGTACTGATTACCCAGATTTTTGAAACAGGACTAATTGAAGAACTAAATATATACAAAATTGATTAAAGATGTTAAAATAAATAAATATATATATATATATATCTCTAGTTTTCAGTATATATAATATACTATATATCTCTAGTTTTCAGTAAGCAAAACGATATACATAAATTTAAATGCCTTTATTTAAAATAAATATGTAATAAAAATTCATTTTTATTTTCTAAAATTACAATGTCGATGCCTGCACGTTTTCTTCTTTGATTTTTCCTGTTAAAAATTCTTTTGTGGCAACGGAATTGCATTTTTGACAAAGTATGAAAAGGGCATAAAGATTGTTTATATCGAGCTTTTGTTCTAAAGTAAATCATTTAAGTTTCTTGGAGACTGAATCATTTTAGTTTATTTTTATATTCACCTTCTTTTTTTTTTTTTTTTTTTTTTGATGAGATAAAAATTTAATAAAAATGTAATTATTACAAATCAATTTTAATGTAGATTTATGAAACGAAAACTAATAGTTCAAAGAAATTAATTCGACATTTAAGTTCCCTGACACCGATTGTTTATTTGTACGCACGTGCACACTTTGTGGCTTACACATTAAAACGTTGAAATAGATACCGTTGATATATAATGCCAAATCTAGGTTCGTGCATATGCAATTGCATTAAACTGAAAATCCCCTCTCCCTCAAAAAGAATATCGTAACCCCATGACTTTAAGGTTCGTTTCCCCCCGAGGCGTGAGGTGGCGACGCTTCACACGGCGGGAAGAAAATATTTTCGATCCGTTCATACCGAAGCGTCAGAAATCGCTTTACGCCTAGTGAAGTTTCAGTTACTTCGAGTAGATGGCAGATCTACTATTGGCTCAATCCAAGTCACTTGACGCGGCAAGCATTTGAGAGTTGAAAGGGTAGGCAACTTCAAGCGTCGGGTTTTGGGTATAACGCGACGAGGCTTGTGATTGGTCAATGCCTCATGCTTCAACGCTTCACGCCTCGGTGGGAACGAACCTTAAATATTTTTAAAATCAAAAACAGGATTATTGGGAATCTGAGCTGTTTGAGACTATGCCAGGTATTGTCGTATATGAAATATATTAATCTAATCAAGACATATCTCATTAAAATGAGTACTATAAAGAAACTACTGTATTGTTGACCATGCAAAGGGATCCTCATGAAAAATAAGAAATATCAAACCCATATTTATTAAAAAATAACAAACTTGGAAATTGGAGCACTAACTTAATTTGTGGTATGTGAAAAACACCATTTTGAATAGCCTCTTTGCTATACGTCGTGGCATTTAATTAAAATGGCTTTGGATGTTTGCTTGAACCATGCCAATTTATATGACTTAAAAATAAACATTAAAATTCATTTAAAGTTATTGCTGTTGATCTGTAGAATACGGTTATCGGATTATCATTGACTGGAAATTTTCAAAGGGAGTTTTATCTAGTAAATGGGTGGCTTATGAAAGTAAAAAACTTTGTGAATATTGAAGATTGCTTACTATTGTATAACACATGTAGTTTCATGTTTTCCTGTTTAAAATAAACGCCGGGAAAATGTGAAGACAAAAGAGCAACAGATACCAAAATTTCAGATCTGTGTCTGTTAAGCGTACTCGCAATTTGTACAAGGGTAAAATTTAATAGCGCCCTATACCATAATGCTAAGTGACTAACATTCATGGCGATGAGCAATGCAAAAATTGTGTGCGACGTCACGGATATAACTTCAGCCTAGAATGCGATCATCGTGGTGATATGGCAGAATTCAGATTAAATATATTGAATAATCCATAATCCATAAAAATAATTTGTGAAACGATTTTTTTTTTTTCACGTATAGTGTTGTACAGTCAAAAGTAGTCGGAACAATGGATACCTTTAAAAATTTCCTCCTGTCGCAGACGACGTCAAATGCTGCCTACTGATAACACTTCATTGTGAATTAGATATCATTAAAAACCCTAATTGAAGAATTAGTGTTTTTTGAATATTACATAAAGATCCATAAAAGTAATGAGTACAAGATATTTTTCTATGGAGGGAAATCTACTGCAAATGTTCACATTGCTCAGTGGCCATTTCATTCCCTTTGCACCCAATGTTTCTGCATCTACATAAATTTCACTTGATTTCATGTAAAAACAATTTTTTTGGGAATGTTATCCCAAGTCTTCATCTGTAAAATTCAATTACATGCTTGTATGATAGCCGTTTTTTTCTTTCTGGTGAAATGTAATTAAACTTCGTAGATAGACGAACAAAGAGAAAATGCAATTTCAATGTTTAACATCGGCTTTTTACTTTTTAAAATAATTTTTAAAACTATTACAATTTTTATTGTAATTTATATACATAATTTGTTTATGCATTGTCATATCCATACATGGCACATTTGTTGTGCGAATTTAAAAACTTCACAGAACATTTTAGATCGCCAATAGTGTGTTGCTAAATAATATATATTTAGCAATACACTATTGGCCATCTAAAATAGTAGAATTTTGGCTTCTACTTGTATCAATGTACGTTCATTTAAAAATTCAGAACCTCACTTAAAACGTCTGAATAAATAGTTTAAAATATCACAGTGATTATTGATCGATGAAACTATTTTAAGAAGCGCCAGTCTTAAGTGGGAAAAAGAACGAGAGCATTGATATAAAATTCTAGAAAGTGTCATATTCCTAGAATTTTATATCAATGCTCTCGTTCTTTTTTCCACTTAAAACTGGAATTCTAGAAAGTGTTGTGAGCTTCTCTAAATATTTAGTTAATGAACGTAGCTTGATATTCAGAGGAACTTCAAAGATATTGTACAATGACAATTTTTTAGGTCTCATAGAAAGATTAAGACCATACTAAGATTATAAAATTTGATTTAAAAAATTAGCAAACATATAAGTTGGGTAATATCTAAGAAAATTCTTTTACTATTGCTGAAAAACTGTCGGAACAAAATAATCAATTTGTTGGGGAAATCTGTTGAGGAAAACATATTTTACTCAGCTAAATCAACCAAATATACTAGAATATATGCCAAATATAAATTATATGCAGCAGCTTTCATCAACAATAATATTTTTAGAATTAAAAGACATTATAATAAAGGAACATTTTACAAAGTATAAAAATGTTATAAAAAATACAGATCATATGAAAGTATAAGTGATTTTCTGAGAGAGAGACAGAAATCTAAATTTATACAATTGCAAAAGCTAGGTTTAGTATAAAAGAAACAAATAAAGAGACCAGGCAAATGTTCTGCAGAATGAGAAAATTTATGGTCGTTTTATATGTCACATGGATGTCATAGCTTAAATTTATTATCTTGCAAAAAGGCAATAATCTGCTTCTTTTTGATATTGTCCAGCTCATATATATTTTCTTTTTGCTTGTCCTACGCAATGGGAGACATTAAAAAAAAAAATTTCTTCTCTGCAAAACCTTTATGTGAGACTTGATTGTGTAGAACATAACGTGTCAAAGCCATTAAATTGAAATCAGGGGAATAGGAAAAGGTCTTTATGAACTTTCAGAAATGATTGTATCTTGTCTTGTAGCATAATTTCTTCTGACGAAAATTGAAGATTAGGGTTTTCTGGTGATGATAAATATCTCTTATGATGTAGGATAAATGGTATCAACAAAAATTATGCATAATATATCTATGGAACTATAAACTATATATTGCTAATTTTCCTAACGAATAGCGTTGTTGATTAATTAATTAATTATTGTACAAAAATAATAAAGTCACAAACGAATAAGTTACAGATCTAGAATGTAGTTCCCATTTTTATAATTAAAAGAGTAATTTAAAAAATGAAAGCTGTTTGAATTTGAGTGAACTGGTGGTTTTGATTGAACTGAGGTTCCAAGTGCATATGATTCAGAAAAAGATTTACATGTTCAAGGTCATGTGGATAGAATTTTTATTTTTTATCTTTGAACAGTTAAAAAGTTTCAATATCACATGGAGATTTTTAACTAATCTAAATGTCTATTAGGAAAAATAAAATCAAAATAGCATTTCAAAGATCTGAGAATAAGTTTAAATGCTTAAAAAATAGTGATATTAATGGATATGATATCGTAACTGAAGTAAATATAACCAATCCAGTATTTCTGAAGATATAAAATTTTCGATATAAACTTATAGGTTATAAACATTAATAAATTGAGGATTTAAAGCCAAATCTGTAGGTTGATTGGCATTATTGCGGAATTATTCTTAAATAATGCTTTACCAGTTGAAGAGAGGAGCTTCATTTAATTAACTCTTAAAATAAAACACTTACTGTCATTCGTGTTTCAAGATGGATTGATAATTTTTGGCAGTTTTGTCTGTGGAAAGTAATATTGAAAAGAATACAGGTATAGAGACTGCCATGGAAAAATTTGTTGATCTAAAATATAGAAAACACATTTTATTTAAGCGAATTGTTCATACTGTCAAAACTGAAAAATCTTCTGAAAATCGAAAATCTTAGATCTTTCGAAAATCTAAACAATATTATTGCTCAATGTTTGTTAAAAACACAAATAGTTAACATGTTTCTATGTTTTAAGGTTTTTTTTTGTGAAGATTATTATAATTATAATTGGGTGCTGAAGTTCATTAAGTCCAGAGCACCAGCAACCATAGGGTAGCTCTTGCTTGTGGTCCATATCCCACTAATGCCAAAGTTGATTCAAGGATATGCCCTATCTTCCTTAAATATATTCATTTATCAAGAAATTAGCAGAAATTAATACCACCATCAAAAATTTAATTCAGATTGACTAGTACACTTTAGGTCATATGTTGGGTAAATGAAACTTTGCAGAAAACTTTTATTTTTTTATTCATCGTAGTTCTATTACATTAATAGATTTTAATTTGTGTTTGCATAATAACAATGAGCTTATTTTAATGAATTAAAAACTTTATTTTCTAGTTATATGGATTAAATAACTGGTACAAAATTGCGAATTAACCTTTATCACGTGATATCTGACTATTTTTGAGATCAGCTGAAAAAAAAAAAAAGCAGTCCAGACCTTCTTAGCCCAATGATCTGGTAAACTTGTCTGGGGAAGATGGCGGCGTTGTGTTTGTATGTTCCGTTGTTTATAACTCGTGTTTGTGTTTACTCTGTTTAAATAAAATGCCGCGCATAGATTTACCATGCATTTTTTAAAACTGTGGTTGTTTTTTAATTGTGATGTTTGTTCAAATTGCGATTTGCAGTTTGCATATTAAAGGCCTACATCTTTTTTAGATTTTTTTTTTTTGCCATTGAATAATATAACTATGACAGCGACGTGACTGAGAAGTGTGTATTTTTCTGAAGATCTCCTTTTAATTTTCAAAGTGTGTCCATATGATTTTGGAGAGATTAGACATAGTGCTTTTCTGTTTTGTGTGATAATTTGTTATTGATTTGTTATGAAAGTGCAGTGAAAGAAAAAATGACTTCGACAACATTGAGAGAAATGCTAGTTAAACAAGAACCTCGACCAGTGAGTAGTTGTTATGTGTGTTCTGGTACAAGAGCTGAATATGCTCTTTATGCCAAGCCTTTTCGTGACAATCCATTCTTTCCTTTCTTTGGAAGTACATCAGCCACCTGAAGGAGCTGAAAATATGAGATCTGATGGCAGAGTGTTGGTTTGTTTGGTATGCTATTCTTTTCTCAATCAACAGTGGGATTGTTATGAAAAAGAGTAAAACACCATATAATAAAAGAATATATTGGTTAAAACGGCTTGACGGTGGACCTTTTGCTGGAATGGATCTTAATTTACAGCAAGACTATGAATCTTTTGTTTGATTCATCTAATAATGCAATTGAAGCTGACTGTCATCCCAAGCCAAAGCAAAGCAAAAGTCACCAATCTTCCGATTTAGATGTGATAAAAACTAAACATAATGAACCAAGTTATTCCAATGCATCATTCAATTTCTCTAGCCAAAAGCTCTGAGAAGGCAGAAAATCTCGGTGGTAATATTTTAGATTTAAGTATGTCGACTAGAACTCCTTCTAGATCATCTAGTACTGCCTCTCCTGGAATGATGTTTGAGGTCTGCTATACATGTGGTCAAGAATCAAAGGCTCTCACTTATGTATTTGTGAAATTTGTTCGTAATTGTCCTTCATTTCCAAACTTAACTGTTCAAAAGCCACCAAGAGCTAAATCTATTGATTCTGAAGGCAGAATTCGTGTGTGTAGTCATTGCCATTTGAGTTTGATTCAACAATGGGATTTTTATCAAAAAGCGAAATACTCCACATCAAGAGCGTATATATAAAATATCATCTGCTGAATCTGATGTTGTCAAACAAGAAGCTCAATCAAAGGATAAATCTTTTGTGTGTTATACTTGTGGTATGGTTTCTCAATTGTCTGTTCAGAGATTTATAAGTGCATATCAAGAAAGTGAAGGTGATCCATTTTATTCTTTTCTTTTTTAAATTCTACTCCATATCCTGGTGCCAATAAATTAAACAATGGTAAAGCCGCTGTGTGTTCACTGTGTTATAAAGCATTTTTTTTCAATTTCAAGTTTATGAAGTATCAAAAACACCCGAAGAACAACGTAAATACAAGACTTTAAATGAAAGTGTATGTGACAACACCAGTGTATTACGACGGCATCTTGAAGGCAATATTCCAGAGTCAACTGTTGATTCAAGGCGAGAATGTTATCTTTGTGAATCTGTAACTGAGTCATTTTTTCATATTAATTCGACTCCTGTTGGTGACATGTATTTTCCCTTTATTAAACATGTATCCAAACCTTTTCTGCTGCTTTTCCTATGGATAGCCATGGAAAAGTAAAAGTTTGCAGCCAGTGCCATAGTTCCTTAAGTTACCAATGGAATGCTTTTGAGAATGCCTTTATTCCAGTCAATCAACGTCAGTACAAAATACAGTCTGGTCCAAAGTCTCAAATATATGGCAATCATGGTATGTTATCTTCATTACACCCTGTTTCACAATCCTCTCATTCCAAAGTCATTAGTATTGAAGATGAGCAAAAATTATGTAATAAAAAAATCTGTTAGTGTATGTACTTTTTATGAATTCACTCAATCATGAAAATGCATTCTTCATTGAGACTGTTCCACGGGAAAATTGTATGTATTTTACTTCCATTAAAACACATCCTAGAATAGGCAGTTTTAATTATGCAGACCAATATGGGCGATTTCTTGCATGTAGTCAGTGTTTCTCCATTTTAAAAATCAGTGGGATGTATTTGAATCTGCTCGTGTGCCATACTCAGCGGCAGTATGAAATATTACCTACTAAATTGGAAAGAGAGCGAGTCATTCATTATAACAATGATAACCTTCTGGTTGAATCAAATGGAGCTCTTCACATTCAAGTTTCATCTCCAGACTTGAAAGTAGACTTAACAAAGAATCCATCAAATATTGAACCATTGCTTACCACTGTAAATACCCTTCCTATTTCAAGCATTACTATTTCAACTTCAGCTATATCAAATTCTGCCAACAGTCCACAAATGACTGATCTCAAAGGAATGTCCATAAGATCCAGTATTGAAGAACCAATTCCTCGTATAACTGGTCCTTTGGATGTTCCTTATATTCGACCTTGGTTATTTCAGTGCCAATTTGTTGTTATGTTTGTGGTGAGATGAACACCAGTGGCCTAACTTATCCAATCAGATCTCAGCCTGCAAATGATTTGAGAATGGAGAAGGTGTCTGATGATATACCTTTCTTTCCTTTTCTTACAAAGCATGTTGTTCCAGATGGTGCTGAAAAATTGTCCAGTGAAGGTAGTGCTTTAGTTTGTATGTTTTGTTACCATTCCTTAGTATCCCAGTGGCTTGCTTATGAGACTTCAACTCATCCAGAAGATCAAAATCGGTGGCTTCGTCGATATAATACTCATAATTATGTTTGTTACATTTGTGGCATTACAACTTATCGGAAAAGATTGTGCTCCATCTCCGTAAAAGATTTTCCTTTTCTGTTAGAACATAAGAGACCTGCTGGTGCCTTGACTGTTCTTAATGGTGAATGTGTTGTCACTTGTCAGACATGCTTTGAATCTATAACATCTCAATGGAAAGATTTCGAGAGAATGAAAGTCCCAGTGGAAATGAGAAAGTATAATTGGATTGTGTTGCCTCCACCACCTGATGATGAGAATAGCAGAGGATGTCAGATACTGGTAAGCTTTTTAAAATTTTTATTATATATATAAACTTCAATATATATAAATATATTCAATATATATTATATATTCAATATAAATTAAATATGTAAACTTCACATGTTTCAATTAAAGTTAAAAAAAATTATGTGAATAAAATATTTAAATCAATGAGATATCTTTATTATTCATTTAGTATTCTTTAATTGACATTTTTAAAATGAATTGGTTATCAATTTAAATAGAATAACATATAAATGCTTTTTGAAAAAGAAACTTATTTGTATGTTATTCTACAGATTTTCTAGGTAATGTGCAGATTAACTAGAGTGATTTGTTAATTGTAAGTACTGAAACACTTCAGTACTTACAAGTACTTTCAGGTGGTTAAGTACTGAAAATTGTTTCATTTCTCAACTTATCTAGATAATCTGCACATCACCTACTAGTTAAAGTGAAAATTAAATATATGCTGGAATAACAGTAACTTTTGTGTGCTCATAAATTAACATAATGTTATTTATTCTTTCAATATCTAAGGAATCAATCAAACAGTCAACAAATTAGTTGATAGAATCAATTAAAAAAACTATAATACAAAGAATCAAACAAAATCAAGGAAAGGAATTTACAAAACGTAGGATAAAATAATGCTTACTTATTAGTGTAATCTAAAGATTGGTGACACTTTAAATTACATAACAACTAGATTTTATGACAAGCACTCCTATTTGTGGTATATTTAGGTTTGCAGTGACATTTTCTGAAACCGTGCCCAGTACCAAGGGATTTTTTTTTATTGCTGTTTGATGTAAAAACAGATAACTTTTGCTTGGACTTTGCTTTTTGTTAAAAATCTCACTTTGCAAACACTTAATTCAGATA
Source organism: Caerostris extrusa (assembly GCA_021605095.1). Lineage (NCBI taxonomy): Eukaryota > Metazoa > Arthropoda > Arachnida > Araneae > Araneidae > Caerostris > Caerostris extrusa. The sequence goes on along the minus strand of BPLR01011331.1, from coordinate 24,524 downwards.
AAAACAGCTGGTGAAATCAAACTAAAAGTGGAGGGAGACGAGGGCAGTAGAGAAAGGAAATGAGAGAAATAAACTTTGAGCTTTAACAATAAGGAAACCATTAATGTGCCCATTACCTAGATAAAATACGTAAAACTCTTGATTCCGCACATTAAAGGAGCAAATTAGTTAATCTGCAGATTAGCTAGGTAATGTGCACATTAACAGCTTTCGAACTTTCGCAATAACATATATAAATTTTTCTTTTCAATAATTTTATTGAGAAGGAGCTTGGGGTTATCATTATGATTTTTTTAAATAGAAAAAAATAATGAAATTATTATTATTATTATTACTTATTATTATTCTCAATTTTAACTACCTAATTTAATTGCATTTGTAACTTATATTGTTTGTTCCAGTTTAATAAATAACTTCATTTTTTTTTTTTCACTAATGAATTCAGTACCTATTTCTTAAGATAAATTAATTCTTAAAGTACACATTATTGTCATTTGAAATTATTCAAATTGAGAATTATTGAAATTGAATTGTTATTCAAATTTTAAATAGTTCTCAATCTTGGCAAGATTGTACTGATTTGTTCTTTAAAATATCTAAATTCTGAATAATTTTTATTTTTATATTAATTATTTTTTAGATTCGAATGCAAATGAAATAAATTAAAATACTTGAAATCTATTGTTTTATTTGATGATGATTTTACATATAAAAGCTATGATAGTGCATATGATGTTTTTGTTAAGAAAATCATATTTCTAGTGACTGATTTAGTACTGAGTTTTTTTGCTTTTTAAAACAAAATTAGTAAAAATATCTTGCTTCATTACAATGATTCTTCTGGTACTTTTCCATTAGTAGTTCACGAGTCAGAATGTGAGCAAGAATGATATGGATTTCAACTTTTTTACCACAAACTAATACAGACATTATTCTTTAAAAAAAAATTTTTTTCATTTCATAGTTGATTTTTTCGGTACAAACTTACACAGTTTTTAATCATTATTTTGCAAATGCCAGTTGATGAAGTTGCCTTCAAAACTCTTCAAAGTAGAACAATTATTTACAAAAAGTTTTTGTTAGAATATTCCTCAAATGAAATGTTTGTTACAATACAGTGACAAAATTGTACTGCCACCTGCATGCACAGAAAAGCAAGAATTGTGAATTCAAATAGATGCTTTGCAATTTCTAAAAAAATATTTTTAATTTCAATGTAAAAAATGTTTTCGAATTGCAAAGTTTTTGCGCTTTGTATTTGCTGATTAATATGTACTCATCAAAATACAAGGTACTAAATTGCAAACTGTAAGATGTGAATTCAAAGAGCACAACATATTTCAAACAAATAAAAATAAAACTATTCTATATCAATTAAATGATGGCAAATTGAAAATTTTTGAAAAGAAATTTTATATGTTACAAATTTTCAGTTATTTTTATGTATAATAATTACGTGCTTATGTCTTCTCTGATTAGACAGAGTGTTATTGAAGAATAAATAAATATATATTTATAAAAGTTTATAATTAATAATGTGTTATATATTGAAAATATAATTATCAAAAAGAGCTTCATGTATTATTCTCAATTTTAATAGGGCAAGATTAAAAAGTAATATAAATAATTGTTAAGAATAAAATTTATAAATAAGAACAAAAGCTAAGATTACTTTCAATTTAATATTAAAAAAAAAAAAAGAAAGAGGTATAAAATACAGGCACTTTTTTTTTTCTTTAAGTGAGGAGCAAGTCTTAAAATTTTGAGAACTAACATCCATTTTAAAAATTAAATGATATTTTAATAGTTTGTTATAAGCATTCTTTGTAAAAACTTTCTAAATGTAAATAAGATTATATAAAATTTTATTTCATATATAATATCATGCTTAGTAATTTCAAGTTTGCATTTTATGCTGTATATTTGTATGAATAAATTAAATATCTCTATCCAAACAACACTCACACACAAAACACATTTATTACTAGGAAAATTCTTAAATATTTATAAAAAAAGGCTTATTTTGGGTTTGCCTAATTTCGATATAAAAAAACTACAATATTAATAAAACTTATTTAAAAGTTTTTTTTTTCCATTATTTTATTATTTAATAATAAAATGAGCCTAATAATTATAATTTTCTGTGTGTTTAATTTATTTTAACTAACATTAAAATAAAATAAACTGAACTAAAGATTTTTAATTTAATATCTTAAAAATTTGATAATTGATTGTAAATGATTTTAATTTAAATGAATTGTTGTCTGCTGATAATCTGAAAAAAAATGATACAATTTTATCAGTTTGTGAAACTAGATATTTTGAAAGATCTGTCTACTGACAGGGCATTTTTTCTGAAGCAGTGGGGAATAACCACTGATATCCGCTTTATTTCCTTTCCCCTTAGCACCCTAGCATGTTAAACACAGTTGGGGCGCTTTCAAGGTCACTTACCGATTCTAATAAGTTTTTGTACTTCATACTGTTATAAGGAAATGAGTTTGGGTATTTTTTGAGCATAGTTTATAAGAAGTTTTTTCTGGGAAATTTTCGGAGAACTTCGAAAGCATTATGATTATGTTATGTTTATATATGAATTACGAAAACATTATGTAATAATCAGTTCTTTATATTTGAAATGTAATGTTTATTTTGTGTCAGGGTCTTTAATGAGGAATAGAAGACTTCTGTTTTTAATTTGAATAAAGTTAAAAATTATGAAATAAGCAATATTTAAATCTGATGGCCTATTTATTGATGTTCTTTAATTTATGCATGTTCTTTTTTTTTTTTTTTTTTTTTTTTTTTTTTTTTACTCTCAATTAAAAATGTTCTCATTCAGTTCATAGCTGATTACGATTTAATTATACATTTGCTTTTAATCGATAGGGATAAATATCGTCTTGTTAATTAAAATAATCTGAAATCGTATCATCATTAAGTTTGCGTCAATTAAATATTTAACTTCATAATAAAGATTGCTATTAAGAAACTAAGTGCTATGAATTCATCTGCTATTTGCCGCGCTAAAAACAAATTTACTGAAAATAATTTTAGTTGCAGATCGTAAATATCTGGAAATAGGATGTATATAAACAATTAAAATTTGTTGCCTTTAAATTAAACAACAGTTAATGGGATATTTCTGTTTCTTAAAAAAGTTAAGAAATTTTATTTAAAAGATGGCCAAGCAGATGCATTATTAGATTTAGAACGGATATTATCATATGATATGATAAAAATGGCGTGTTATGTTGATAGAATGTTGTTACAATATCGCGCTTCTTAAGTAATTTAGTTTTATCAATAAAGTATAGGTTTCTTTTTAATTCTTTCCTAAATAAGTATAAATTTCATTTGCGAAATTTACATGCTTATATGTAAGTCTTTAATGCCATATCTCCGTTTCAATTATTTTAACGGAATACTTAATTTGATATTTGATAAGAGCCGGTTAACAATACAATGGAAATGTGAACAGCAACTGATATAATTAGATATGCAAATTTTATTCAAACAATGTGAACAGTAATTTGATATAATTAAATATGCAAATTTTATTCATGTCAATATTTCTTAGAAGGTTTTAATTATTTTTAAGTATTTTTTTTTTAAGATCGAAGGCTAATTATTCCGATTTAAAGAAGTCAAACAATTATTTCCCAAAATTTACACAATAGTATCCTTATTGATTTATTTTATTTTGAAAAAGAATTGTTCTGTCCATACGAATAGTTCTGTTGAATATTACACTGTATTGTTCTGGTGATTAAATTTTTAAAATTTAGCTGTTGAATTTTTTTTTTTGTTTACGCATTTTTTATGTTAAAGTTCGAATTTTTTTTTATTGTTAGGAAAAAGAAAAAAGATATTTCCTATTAATGAATATCCAAAATGTTTCTCTTTTTTAAAAATTAAGACTTTATTAATAATAACGTAATCTATGATATAAAATTGATTCGAATGAAATTTCTAAGGTTGATTCGGAAAGGAATTTCTAAGAGGCCTTCAACGACTGCACGCGCCAACTCGTACGACTCGGAGCTCAATGTTAAACCTACAGGATTTTCTTTTTCTTTTTACTTTACCATGGTTTTACTTTTTGTTGATATTCAAAAAATTAAAAATTGCCACGGAGAAGACGCATAAAAAATTAATACTTGTTTGTTTTTACTTTATTTTTTTTTGGTGATCATAAAGTATTTTTAAAAAAACGCATATAAAAATACTTCAAATTATTATAGAAAGGACAAAAAATGTACATGGCTAGATTTCTTTTGCGCTTACAGATGCAATTTTTTTTTTTTTCAATTTTCAATCGCTAGCTTTAATAGAAATGTATATCAACCAAAAGGGAATTTTGGAGTAATACATAGTCCCTTTAGTCATTTTTATAGTCATAGTCCCTATACATAGTCATTTTTATTTCTAATGAGCCTAGCGGTTGATCTCTTTCCCTCAGAATGAGAAGCCGATCTGTGAGCAGTATTTGCTTTCTCTTTTTTCTCAACTAGATTTCTTTTGCTCTTTCAATGTTTATATGAAATATATTTTAATTTTAAACTTTAAATCACGAGCTTTAATAAAAATATGTGCAAACCAAAAGGAAATTTTTAGTGTAATACAAAGTTCCTTCCCCTTCCGCTAGTTTTGTAATGAGCCTAGGGTTGGCCTTTTTTCCTTCGGAATAACAAGCCGATCTGTGAGGGGTATTTGCTTTATCTCTTTTTTTCTCACCTAGATTTCTTTTGCTCTTTTAAATGCAAATATATATTTTTTTAGTTTTAAACTTGAAATCGCGAGTGTTAATAGAAATGCATACCAACCAAAAAGAAAATTTTGTGGAATAATACATATTTCCTTCCGCCTGTTTCTAATGAACCTAGTGGTTGATCTCTTTCCCTCGGAATAATAGCTAGATAAAAAAAAAAAAAAAAAAAAAAACACAGAATGATAATAACTCGGTTTTATGTTCTTGCCTATGTCGGTTTTATTTAAAGCTTAATGACAAGCATAACACGCAAAAATTTAACTTAAGCATAACAACTAACAAGTAGTTGAAATGAATCCCACTAACATTATAAACTAATGAACATTCGCGGAAAGCGTACTCGGCGACTAGTCTAGAAATTATAGATAATGGCAGAAAAATTAAAACGGTTTTGGCCCTTGATACTTACTGGAGTAAACAGTATGGCCCTAAGGCTGGGAAGTTTGGAGACCCCTGGTCTATATTAATGCCATTTTTGTTAAAACGTCCCATTTCATCAGTTGCCAATTCACCTGCTGCATTTTCAGTTGGAACCTTAAAAAGCTCCTTCTTTTTCTTTTGAATTGAATCAGGGAATAGTAGAAGGTTTTTTTCCCCTGTAGTTGAGAAAAAGCTACGAAAAAAAAAAAAAAAAAAAAAAGTTGCAGATCTTCCATAAAAACGCACACATTTTCCATTTGATTTTACAGAGAAAGGTTATTAGAATCTTGGAATGCTTTTTTATTATCATGTGTGAACATGATGTTGTCCTGATTAGGAGGGGGTCCGTGACGTTATCCGAAAATAGAGTTTTTGCATAACGTTTTCTATCGTCCGATATTTTCTTCCTAGCGCATGCTCGTAAAAACATTGTACCTTATTGCACATGCATATCTGTAATACTGCGCTACTGAACTATTCCTATGAACATGCGTGCTAGGAAGAAAAAAAATACCGGACGATAAAAACGTTATGCAAAAACTCTCTAATGAGGGCCAAAGCAAATAAAACTCCATTGCAAATTTGGCGGTACTTTGAGTACCTTAATTCTTGAAATGATCATGAATAACGTTAGTCTTTAGGAATTTTCTGGAGAATTTGGCTTTTGTTTTTGTAGTATGGTTTTGAAGCAGTTTTTTCATGTTTTGGGTTGGGATTTGAAACATTTGTATATCCAATGGCTATAAGTAGTTGTAATGCGTTGATCAATTCCATCTTCTTGAAGTTTCCTATTTATCACTTTTGGCATTTTCCGGTGCCTATTGAGTTGTATAATGCTTCTTATTATATTTTGAATACTTCATTTTTCATTTATACCTGGAATTTTCAAATTTTAATATATTCTTTTGGCTATTGTATGTGATAACGTTTCTTGTAGAATTTGAATGCATCATTCTTTTATTTACGACGACATTTATCTTACTTTTGTGTATTTTTTTTTTAGAGATTCTTGAACAATTTATTCATCATGAAGTTCTTGATCTACTCAACATTGCTGTATTGATGTGGCTATTGAATTTGGCCATTCTTGTAGTACTCCAATCAATTGCTTCATATATCTCGTGCATTAGTAAACATTGGGTATATTCCTGAGTTTATTCATCCGTTCTCGGATGTTCACACATGATAAGGTGAAATTTGCCGAGCAGATTGCAGCATTTTTTTATTTTTATTATTATTATTAGTTTTTAATAAAGGTCAATCTGCAACAATAAATAAATTAAAAACTGCTCTTAATGTTGCATTCAAATAAGATCGTTCCATCAAAATTATATTTATTTCATTTCTTGCTTTAAGGAATGTTGAATGCGTAACAATTGTTTGTAAATCAAAAGGCAGAAAAATTTGGTTTTAATTATCAAATATCGTATTAGAAAATTTAATTGGGGCTTTAGTTCCTAAAATTTCAAGCAATTTTTAAGCATCGTTGACTTAATTTGCTTGGGTTTGGTTTGTCACTCTACAGTCATTTTGTGCACACTTTGGGTTAGAGACCGGGACCTACAGTTTAACGTGGATTCCGAACCACAGACAAACATCTATGCCACCGCTAGGATTCGAGCCTGAAGCCTGGGATACCAAAGGCCAGAGCGGTAGCCAGTTGACCATCAAGCCGCTAATTTTCTTGGGAGAAAAAGAGAATCGTAAATACAGCGGATATTTACCTTTATTCTCCGGATATTTATCTTTTATTTACTCAAGGATTTTTTTTTTTCTTAAGTCTAATATAATTGTAAAAAAGAAAGTGTCGTTTTTTTTTTACCCTTAATATTTTCAAAAGTTATTCGGTAATATATATAAACGATTTGTAACTAAATTTATTTTACTTAAAAATACTAATACTTTTTAAAATTTCATAAATTTAAAATTTAGAAAATTTTTATTTTAAAAATATTTAAGGCTCTGTTTATTCTCTGTTTGTTTTCAAATTCTCTCAAATTGTTTTTATTCTCTCTTGTTGGTTTGTTGTGTTTGTTCCACTATTAGAACGGAAGATATACATATTTAGCATTACCCTAGGATGCACCTGGTCCTCATTTTGTTGCCACATTTTAGAATGAATACCCTTGGGGTATGTTCACCCCCTTTGCCTTCTCGATCCCTAAAAGAAGGATTTTCCGCCGACATTTTTATCTTACCCATCTCCAGGATGGACACTGGAGCTTTCGGTTACTCATATCTCCGAGTTTCGAATTAATCTCCGGTAGTTTGGAAATCTAGGCCGAGCCTTAGGCTAGCTGATGGCCGAGCGGCTAGCGCTTCTGGCACTCGGTACCACAGGTTTCGGGTTCGAATCCCGGCGGTACCATGGATGTTTGTAGTGGTTTGAATCCGCTTTTTAACCGCAAGTCACGGTCTCTATATGACTGTAGAGCATCACAGAGCCCAATCAGACTCTGTCACCCACATACCCTGAAACTGTATAGGGGCAACTTAGCCCTATCTAGTTCTAGCCACAGTGTGATGGTGTGGTGTAGTAGTAGTTTGGAAACCTAACTAATTATTGCTATTAATAAAATCTGTATTTAAATATATTTTTAATGTTGTCCTTAATTTTGCAAACTGCTGATGATTTTTTCGTGAAACTTCTCTTTAAAAATTTTAAAAATAATTTATATTAAAATATTATATTACGAATAATAATTTATAAGATTAGTAAAATTCCAAGTATGCATTATTATGTAATGTTTATGTTATGTATTTATTTTTTGTTTTTAAATTCAATAAATTTTGTTTTTATAATTTAAAAATAACATCGTTGTCTTATTTTAAAACCGATGCAGTTCTTTCTCGTTCGCTTGATAACATAATTGCCGAATTTCTCTAGCGTTCTGACTATCTGTTATCTGGTAGCTGTAATCGATAAAATCTTTATCATATATTTTGCAATCTGAAAAGCTATTTTTATTCTCTGATATTTTATCACAGGAATGCGTATCCGTTAGCAAAAATATTTTTACTTGTATATTATCTAATTTAAGTAACTTGAGAAAATCTCCTTATAGTCTTTTACTTTTTTAAAAAAAAAAAAAAAGAATATTTGTGATGAGAATTTTTTATCGTTTGTTATCAAATGTTTTCGGATTTTCAAAACTTATTGCATATTAATGCGTTTTTTTCTCTAGATAAACTGTTAACGCTAAATTAACTATTTTTCGTTGCTTTTAATTTTTATTATCTCTTTTTAAAATTTTTATATTTGTTTCAGATTTAATTTAATGTTGACCTAAAATAAATCCAGTTATTAATGTTATTTAATGATACTAAAAAGAGAAATAAGATTTCCACAAAAAGATCTTGTTTAATAAATCAATAATTTTAAATATTTTGAGACAGAAAAATTAAAATTAAATTTATTTTTTGTAATACAATTTGATTACAAATTATGTATTTTATCATAACTAGATTTTTACACATACATCTTATACTTAATAATTAAAAATATTTTCCAAATATTTTTTTTTTTTACTAAAAATATATATATTAGAAAATATTTAGGTATTATTAGTATTGATATATTATTATATATATTACATATATATATATATATATTACATATATTAGTAGTTGTGGGAAATTTAACTATTGTATTCATATATTTATTTTTATTTCTGTGTATGTATACACTGAATGTTCTAATTATTACATATACTTACATGTTAAATCTATGGAAAACAATATAATTGCTTTTCCAAAATTTTAGTAATTAATCTTGAGTAGAAAATTTAATGAATTGATGGAAAAAATTTTTATCAAAATAAATTTTATAAAGTTATCAAATTGGAAAAAAAAATAATTTGATTAAAAATAAAACGGGATAAAATTAAATTAATAAAATTATTTAAAAATGCTATAAAATATTGTGTTTAATAAACGTTAACAAAAAAAAAAATAAAATATTATTTGCTTTAATCTGGTTTTTTTGTTAAATGTAACACAACGAGGTAAAAAGTTTTTAATTGCAGTAAAAATAGAAATGTATAAAGAGAAAAAGAAATAATTTGCTGAAATTATTATTTGTAAATATTGAAAAATTAGAAATAAAATAAAAATAATTTCTTAACCAAAATAAATTTTATAAGGAACAAACATATTCGGGATAAAAAAAAATCGGTATTAAAATTTAATATGCATAAAAAAAAAAAAATCATTTGCCGAAATAATTATTTATAAAAATTAATATTTATGTATATATAAATGAAATAAATTTTTACTAAAATAAATTTTGTAAACACATTGAAAAAATTAGATTGACGAAGTCAATAATGAAAATCATATTCTGTGCCTTATTAATCCAAACCCCTGTGTGACAGTACAGTGGTGACTCATCCCGATGTTGCCATCGGTAAAATAGTTTGAAAAAAATTTCGTGCTTATCAATCAAATCCCAGTGTTATAGTACTGCGATGAGTCACACCGATGTTGCCACTGAAAAAAAAAAAAAAAAAAATGAAATTTCTACAAAGACATACAGCACTCTTAACCCCTCCACAGTTCCAAACCCTCTTTACCAAGACAGATGAGCAATGTCACTTCCGGTAAAAGTGCACGCTTTTTCTGTGATGTCATATCTGTCTCCTCGATATATTATTTGTATGACTTCATGTTTAAATTTAAGCATACATTTTCATATTAAAAATGTTAAAAATATTTTGATCTCTCAGAAAAGGTTTTTTTTTTCGAATTATTATCAAATTTTAGTTAAATCTTTTAAGTTAATTTGATTTATTTTCAATTGAAACATACGTGATTCTGATGGTAATGTAATACTTTCATTTTTTTCACCATGATAAGAAAATATATTAATTCTAATTTCTTTATGACGGAAAATAGCCCTGCCGCCGTAATTAATCAGAGTTGGGATTCATCTTAAATTCTTTTCCTCCTCAAATATAAATTGTCGAAGATTTAAAAGCTTAAAATAATTTTTAAAAAAACAAAATCCGTACAGAAGTTCGAACTAACCTATTTTTCCAATTTACTACTATAAATAGAAATCCTGTTTTATTTCCTCTTTTTTGGTAATTGAAAAGTCAACAAATATAAACTAAAAATATTTTTAATATATGCGTTTTTTAGTAACCTTATATGTGACAAGAAATTGGCGGCGAGGTAACGAATGTGAAAAGTCACACAGAAAAAGGAGGAAATCATGTGGTCATTAAACATACAGACACAAAAAAGTAGCATATCTTGTGGTCATTAAACACGTACGCAAACAATATTTTAGTTTTTTGTGTAATATTATTTTGTGAAATTATTAAAGCATGGCGCTGAAAATATGGTTGCTGTATAAGTTTATTTGATTGGGAAACGATGTTAACAAATGTATGTATGTATGTTATGATTATGTATTTGAACACTTATGTTTATTATTATTATGAACATTATGTTTATGAAAAATACATAAAGTGTCCCTTTAAGAATATCACATCTTTCAACATAATTTCAAACAATGTCATTAGGTTGACGTCTGAAGTCTTCCATATAGCTCTTTGTTATTTTCAGTTTATTATATTAACTAAAAACTTAACTTATTCCATACATTAAACGTTATTTATGCTTTGTTTATTCTGAAATTTTTCTTATATTCTGGGAAATTAACACATTGTTTTGAAATCTTTATGGCAATGATAAGTATTATGATTGCTCAAAATTATTTTTCTTTGACTTTGAGGTCATTAGTCTATGGAATAAATGATATACAGCATGTTATCCGGGGTGCACGATGGGGATTTGGTACATTGCATCCATATTTTTCCTCCACAGTTTGGAACGCATGTCTTTTCTGGTGTATAGATTAAACTTTACCTATTTCCGACATAGAAATAGCGAAATTGGTGTTTTGTTTGTCATATTTTGTGATCCAAACTGCTCCAGTTCGAATGACTAATAGTTTTATAGTCCTATAATTTTTCATGACATCAAATCAGCTTATTGTATTAAAACTCCTTTTAAAACGCATATTCTTTTAATTAAAATTTGAAAAGCCGCTAAAATTTTTTTACATAGAAATTTTTATAATTTTACAAAAATTTGTGTTCAAGTCTGGAGTAATGGTAACAGTCTGACTGGGGCAAATTATTAAAAGACGAATCATAATAAACCGAAGCCAACAAATCATTGATTTAATCAAGCCTTGTCTAATGGTAACATTCAAGTCCTGATGTGGGCAAAATTATTCCAAGACGAATTATAATATACTGAAGCTAATAAATTATTGATTTAGTGAAATCTTGTGTAATGGTAACATTCAAGTCCTAATGTGGGCTAATTATTCCAAGACGAATTATAATAAACCGAAGCTAATAAATTATTGATTTAAGCAAGACCTATGTAATGGTAACATTCAGGTCATGTGGCAAATTATTTCGAGATGAATTATAATAAACCGAAGCTAACAAATTATTGATTTAATCAAGCATTGTGTAATGATAACATTCAGGTCCTGACGCGGGCATATTAATCCAAGACGAATTATAATAAACCGAAACCAAAAAATTAATGATTTAATGAAGCCGTATGTAATGGTAACATTCAGGTCCTGATGTGGGCAAATTACTCCGATACGAATTATAAGAAACCGAAGCCAACAATTATTGATTTAATCAATCCTTGTGTAATGATAACATTCATGTCCAGACGTGGGCAAATTATTCCAAGACGAATTATAATAAACCGAAGCTAACGAATCATTGATTTAATCAAGCCTTGTGTAATGGTAACATTCAGGTCATGATGTTAGCAAATTATTCCAAGATGAATTATAATAAACCGGAGTTAACAAATCATTGATTTAATCAGGTCGTGTGTAATGGTAACATTTAGGTCTTGATGAGGGCAAATTATTCTGAGACGAATTATAATAAACCGAAGTTAACAAATCATTGATTTAATCAAGGTTTGTGTAATGGTAAAATTCATGTCCAGACGTGGGCAAATTATTCCAAGACGAATTATAATATATTGAAGCCAACAAATTATTGATTTAATTAAGTCTTGCGTAATGTTATAGAGAAGTATTAAATTTTACTGTATTCAGAAATATAAATCTCGTCTGAATTATTATTGCTACACATTAAAAGGATGGCTATCATTTTAACGCGTGTTTGTTAATGTAAACATTGTATAACCATTGTTTGCCTTGTTTACGTAATTTAATGCTCCATTTTTACGCGATCTTTTTCGCAGAAAGGTAATAAATATCAAAAGCCTCTATCAACCGTTACCAAATGGTAAAGGGGACAAAAGCCAACGATTGGTGGTTGAACGAGTCCATAGAAAAATGACCTACAGCCTGAACAGTTCTCACTTTCTAAACATTCTGGTCCGTATTAAGGTCAAACGCGCCTTGCAAGTGGGGTGAAAGTTAGTCATTCGTTTTTTTTTTATGATACCACCGTTAGCTTTCCGTCTTCTCCCTTAAAGCGGGTCAAGGTAAAATCGAACGTGCTGTTAGAAGAGCCTTCTATCGATTTGGTTTTGTGTTATTCGTCTTTTTATTTTCTTTCTTTTTTTTTTTTTCTCCTCCTGCTTTATTTTCTTCCAGAAAAAGCCGTCTGTTCGGAGAAAGAAAATTCTTCAGGGAAAAAACGTTTTGGCAATTGATTTTCCTGTAGCTCTTGCTTGCCTTTTTTAATGAATTCTGTTCACCTTTATGATCTTTGTATGCTATCTTATGTTATATTTCGAATTTTTTTTTTTTTTGGAGGGGAGGGGCTGGTTTTTTTTTTTTATATGATGAATATTTTTAAGTTGTATTTAAACTACTGATAATGTTAAAAATAAGTGCTAGATCAATATTTTTTTCTTCCGATATGTATATATATATATATATATATATATATATATATATATATATATATATATATATATATATATATATATATATATATATATATATATATATATATATAATAGTAGGTGATGGTCACATTAATGTGACCATCACCTACTTTCGACGTCAACGTGAAATAACCAATCACAAAAGGCAGGTGTCAGCACATTGCAGTGGAGTGTATATAAAGAATCCCACTTAATACCACTTAAATACCCTTAATACCACATTCCACTTAAAGCCAGAATATACAAGAGTGTATATTCTGGCTTTTGACAGGTGGTCACATTAATGTGACTGGACTGTGTATATATATTAAATAATTATAGAGAAAATAATTTTCAACCCTATGTACTACTGTGCCCAAAAAAAAGTAAGACCAATTATTACTTTTTAAAAAACTCTTTATTTATTTTTCCAAATTTATTTCATCGCCTTCAAAGTAATCCCCTCCGAACACAATGTATTATGCTTAATTCAAATACTAATGAATATTTTGACGTCAAATTACACACATATGTCAAGGACAGTGCCAACAACCTAAGAAAGAAGGAAAAAAAAAAAAAAATTGAAATTCCATATGGCTGGGAAATTTAAATTGAAAATGGGTTTTACTTTTTGGGCACAGTAGTATAACCCTATGGGGGCTTGTTGAGTGATTGATTAAAGCTCTGCATCGGTGCCACAGGTTTCGGGTTCGAGTCCCGACGGTGGCATGTTTGTAGTTGTTCGGAATCCGCTTTAAACCATAGATCCCAGTCTGATATGACTGTAGAGCGTTGGGCGTAGGATTGGCAACCCTACCCCGCAAAAAGAAAACATTTCCTGTCTTGAAATCTGCTAGTAAGCAGACGGCCTTGGCCCACCATCATTCGTAAGATCTGATGATGATATATAACCCTATCTACCCTACTATATTTACCCTATATTTAATATTGATTTTTATCGTACTATAAATAAATAATTATTAAATAAATTATTTCATTTATACGACAAAATCACTTCATCACCAATTTTTTAAATTCAAATCTGTAAAAATCATATCCCGTATAAATCGTTTCTTATAATACGATTACATAGCAAAATGGGCAGTAGTAATAAGATCCTACTTATAAATATTCGATTAAAAAACAATCTTTAAAACAACAACTGATTAAGTCACTCATTTGTATAAATGAGAAAGATAAAGATTATTACTTAACATATTTGCATAAATTTAATTTGCATTCAAAATGCATAGAAATGAAAAAGAAACACATACCAGGAACTAAATTCCAAGCATGTGGTGGCGATTAGTCCAGTGACTCTTTTAAACCCGGAAACATTTTTAATCTTTTGCATTTTAATGCCTTTGAGGCATCGTCAAACTCATAGCAATTTTGGCATTCATTTTAATGAATAAAAATTGTCTTGTTATTGAATAAATCTTATGATAAGAACTTTCAATCCTATATTAGAAGTGGGACATATTGTGGTTTTTAAGGTTAGCAATGACAACTATGAAGATGACTGAAAAATTTGTGATAAATCACAGTGCAAAATTACCACTATTCTCAAAATGGATATCTGTAAAAAAAAAAATAACACGTTTCCTGAGTTCATCTCAATGAATTCTGCTGCACTATTGCAATAAGAAGGAAGTTGAAGGATGTACCTTCCTAGAGATCTTTAGAATGACCTACATTTGTGTTACATAAGGCAAAACAATTCATGTTGGAGAAGGGTGGATTAGTACATATTAGGGGGAAACGTAGATTCTCAAGTTCATCACTGTGTAGATAAATGGGATAAATACACATAGTAGATGCGATAAATACCACAAAGTTGATGGAATAGATATACCACATAGTAGATGGGGTAGACATCACATAGATACCACATAGTAGATGGGATAGACACCACAAAGTAGATTGGATAGATACCACTTAGTAGATGGAATAAATACCACATAGTAAATGGGATAGACATCACATAAATACCACATAGTAGATGAATTAGATACACGTAGTAGATGGGATCCATACACGCAGATACCACTTAGTAAATGGGATAGACACCAAATAGCAGAATAGGTAAAAGGAATACGTTCGTTTCGAAAGAGAAAAAAGATTCTCATATATGTTTTATTCAAAGGGAAATTACAACAGAGGAGGAGGAAGGAGTATTGCTGCTTTTTGCGTACAAAAAGAAACATTCGCAGTCATTAGAAAATATTCAACTAAAAATCCTTTTCTATAATCAAGTACTCTTCCTTATTCTAATTTATGCAGCTTATATTTGAGATATTATTGCCAATACCAATCGAAACAAAATACAAGCCCTTCAAAATGAAGTTTTAAAATCAGCACAAGGGCTCTTTGGTGATCTCGATTCTCATCGGTTTCACCATCGAGTTATCCAGAAATCTGCTCAACAATGTAATAAATCGTCCAAATGCTATCATCAAATCACAAACAATCTTTGCACATAATAATGGAAGACATAAATTCGCTTGCCACAACTACTAATTATTTGCACCTCTTCGTCTCCCGTTACTTGTCTGATTTACATCATTAACAAACTTCAACGCGAATTTACACTTAATTTGTCTCCATAATTGATGAATCAAATAAAAAAAAAAAAAAGTTTTTTCTTGCTATTTCTCTACTATTCTCAATTTATTTATATTCTCTTTTAAATTCATGCTATGTTGTATTGTTATGCAAACTATTTTCAACTCTGTAAGTGGGAAGACTTCTGGTTCCTTATTGGATAATCCTATTTCTTGCATTTGCCTAGACCTGTTGGTTTTGCTAATTTCAGGATAAAAACTGGACATAATTATCTTAGGAAATACCTTCACAGATTTGGACTAGCAGACTCTTCAACTTGCCACTTTGCTTGACTAATTCTGGCATGAGTTGGGACTACTTGAACTACTGTCCTGGACTTATTGACGTAGTGGTTGCAAATACTGCAAAATACTATAATTGTTTTGTGTGGGATTTTGAACTGTATTGGGCTGGCCATCATAGATTCTTGACGGTCATGCATAGGTCTGGCGTAGGATTAAAAATTAATAGTTTAAAAAAAAAACTAAAAAACACGCTTTTAGAGTTAATCAAACTATGTCAAGCCACCCAGGATTCGAACAGGGAATCTCCTAATCCGTAGTCAGGCGCTTTATCCGTTGTGCCGCTGTCCCACGTAGGTTTGAATGTCTGAAAGATGTCTGTAAATGTTTCTTTGCAGTTTAAATAGTGTGTATGAGGAGAAACAGATATCCAGGGGAAAAATTATGCGCAGATCAAGATGACTTTTCAAAGGCCGTGTGTTTTAATCACTAATCCTGGCGATCCTAATCATGATGAGATAATAAACTGATCAAAATATTTTATTGTCGTCAGTCCTTGATAAGTCTACAACGTTTAAATTAAATCGCTTAAAGTATGGCAAAAACGAGCCCAAAAAGTCAGTTACATACATACAAACAAACATACAGGTGAAACTAATAAAAGCGCATTAAAAAAATCGTGTTGTATTGTATCTGATTTATTCTATAATACTTATGCACCCTTTATGAAACTGAGTAGCCGAATACTGGTGTGAGAAGCATTGACCCCTCGAGTCACTCACAACAAAGAGGAAAAGGAGATATATTTTCTTAGGAACCTTAAGGGAGAATCAAATCCTATTTATGGTATTGAAGACGATCAAGTATAACTCTATTCATTGCTTAACAACGGTAAAGTGAATGCAGTAAATAAGTATACGTAAGTCTACCATTCTGCATCATTGGTCAGAAGATCATAACTGATGGATGAAACCCATGAGTGACGATATCTAGAATCAAATGTGCAACATTATTTTGGTTTGGTTTGTCGCTCTACGGTCATTTTGTACACACTTTAGGCTAATTAGACAGGGACTTACAGCTTAACGTGGATTCCGAAACACTCACAAACATCCATGCCACCACCAGGACTCGAATTTGAAGCCTGTGGTACCAAAGGCCTGATCGCAAGCCAATTGGCCATCATTTATTTTGGTAGAAACTACGATCCTGCGCCTATTGACAACTTTTTTAACCTGCAGTAAATCATGACTGTCCATCTCATGAGCCACATATGTAAATAAAAATGTTGAAGTTTTTAAATAGTAATGTATCATACCAATTTCCTGTTGCTATTTCTGGAAATGCTTTTATTTCATTGATTAAAACTTTTTGGCCTACTCTGATGATTTAAAATGATTGACTTACTCACGGGAGAAAATAAATTAACTGTAGTATTTATATATGTTTATGCTCTTCTTGCTTATTTATTATAATGGACGTCTTAGATTGTACATTATTTATTGACGCAACCAGATGCATATTCACAAGTTCAGCATACGTAAGATTAGTCATCTTACTATCGCTGTGTCATTGTGTGAACTGAAAAGTTTTTACCGGAACGCTTTGATCTCCCGCAACGGAGCAATGCTATCTATCTTGTCTCTAGGGATTGCAATACCGGGATACAGAATACTGGTATTTTGAGCCATTTATACAATTTTGTAATACCGGTATTCACAAGTTTAACGTTTTATCGGTATTTACTAGAAATTTAGAAATTTTATCTGTGAAAGAATTCTTATCAGTGAAATTCTTATTCTATAATAAATTCTTATTCTATTCCCAACAAACCTATCCACATTCAGAAGAATTCGGTACAGTTATCAAAGATTATGATGACACTAATGTCGATAGTGAAAAGGAATTGTCTCTTGAACAAAAATTAGAATTGGCGATAACTAAAAAAATTTCAACAAACCAAATTACAATACAGAAATCAGCTATATCCAAAACAATCAGACGAGAAATAGATTTATTTGAAGAGGAGTTGATTTAGGGGTAAATACTTGGAAAAAGTATATGGCGCATTGCTAACAGTACCACCCACTAGCGTAGATGCTGAAAGAGTTTTTCGACAGCTGGTAATTTTTGCACAAAATTACATTCCAGGCTTAATGATAGTACAATTGATGCATTATGTTTTTTTAAGATCACATTTCAAAAATTTGTAATAGTACCACAGACTGAATAGTGATGTTTACACTTTTTATGATTTAAATAAATAAGATGTTCCTTTTACTTTTTGCGATTCATTATATACTGTTATAATTTATAAGTTTCAATTTTTTTTGTGATATTTACATTCTCTAATAAAACTGGCAAATAAAAAAAAAAACACTTGTGTTTTCTTTCTTTTCTAAAATTTCTACTACCGGTATTAAAACCGGTATCCCGGTATTAAGATCTAAAAAATACCGAATACCGGTATTGAACTTTTTGGTCCCTACTTGTCTCGTAAGCATTCCCGACCCATTATGATTCCAAACCGTCTAGATGTATTTTATCCATCTTAGAAGTTTGTAAAATACCCAGTAAAATAATGAAGCTTCCTGTGTATTGGATATATTAGGCAGAGTATATGTCCACTTAAATCGATTTTAATATTTAAATTAGCTTTCAAATAATATTTAAATAAAATTCATAAGGCATTTTCAATGTTAAATTAATCAATGCTCCAACTCTATATTTTATAATGCTAATCAATACATTAATTTTAATCATTTTTTAATGTATTATTTAAATAAATTTCATTCAAGAAAAATGGTTATTCTTTGTCGACAATATTGTTGAATGAGACTGAGGTAAGAGGAAAATTTAGATAATTAATATTTTATTTTTGAAGGATTTAAATTAAAAAAAAGGCCGACTCATGGCTGAGTGGCAACGTGCGCCACTGGTGAGCGTTAGGGCTGAGGTTCAATCCGCTGGCGGCTTTGTTGTAGGCACTGTTTCAAAAACGAAGAGCCTCGTTGGCGTTTAGGATGTTCAGCATCTTGCCTCGTTGGGCAGACTGTTTGGTAGGAGTTTTAAGGGTTTTCTTCCATACGTTACGCTAATGTTGGGTAGTTCCCCCTAAAAGTCCTCTCCTAAGGCACTGCCCTTCAGCGTCACGGAGCCGATTTCTACATGCAAGTGCTCCATCACAACAGAAACTGCCACCCCTTTCCCCTCCTTCCATAAGACCACACCGGTTATTGAACTTGGTCTAGATCAGGTATGGGCAAACTACGGCCCACGGGCCAACTCCGGCCCGTCGGAAAGTTCTATCCGGCCCACGGATAGAATTTTTAATTTGCCAGTCCGAGACAAATTAAAAGAAATATATATTTATATATTATATAGCCATTTTTTTACTACTTTGATTAAATATTTTTTTCTTCCTTTTTTTCAAAGGACTGATGATCTTTTTTACTTTCTCTATTTTTATTCTATAAAACATAAATCGACGGAAATAGCAAGCACAGACAGCTTTCAATAGGTAAAGTGATAAGTTATATATGTGAATAAGTTTTTCAACTACTATGAACCTTAGAAATAATTATTTCAGAAGTAGACTGACAGATGAGCATTTGGCCTCTTCCCTTAGAATCAGTACTTCTCACTTCGAACCTCAATACTATAAGGAACTTTTAAAAATGAAATCGCAATTTCATTCCTCTAATTAACATATTTAAATTGTAATACTTGTATATTGTTTTTAAAATTTTAGAAAATTTATCTTGGCCCGCCAAACTTTTTCTTTTTTTTTTTTTTCGATTTTTGGCCCTCGACCGAAAATGTTTGCCCATCCCTGGTCTAGATGCTGCTGTCTACCAAGTGGGATAAGGGGAAAAAATAAAATAAAGTGTTTTCATGAAAGTTTTTAGAAAATTTAGAAAAATGCAGGAT
This sequence comes from Caerostris extrusa, assembly GCA_021605095.1. Lineage (NCBI taxonomy): Eukaryota > Metazoa > Arthropoda > Arachnida > Araneae > Araneidae > Caerostris > Caerostris extrusa. Next base: position 4,673 of record BPLR01011331.1, on the reverse strand, counting down.
GTATATAAGAAAGTTATTTGATTTTCAATGTCTAAAAAGAACTAATAATTTTCGAACAATACTGCCGGAAATATTTGTGTTCCTGTTATTTAAAAAAAAAAAAAAAATTATGCTACATGTGATGTGACCTATTTCAAGCGTAATTTCTCGGATTACTTTGTGTTTGTAAAAATCAGTCTGCTGCGAGTTATCAATTTGTTTACAACGATAGATTTGTCTGTTGTAACAACTGATTCGATTTTGAACGAGTCAGATTCCTTGTTGCGTATCTATTGTGGTATTGCAACAGTATTTCAAGTTTTCTTTTGCCATTGCTTTGTTTATACGCTGAATTTTTAAAACTACTTTAAGTAAGCGAATTCTAAAAAAAATAAAAATTAAATAATAAATTTCATGAACGGAATTTATGAATAATTCTCAAAATTCTGAAGTTCGTTTATGTATCTTTTTTTGTGTGGCGAAAGATGTTGAATGTGAAGAGTTTATCTAATATTAATAAAAATGATTCTACTAATTTGACTAATTGTTGTTTTATTCTTTCTTATTGTTTAATTACTGGGGAAGCCTCAATTTTTTTATTCGCTTTCCATTGCTGTAATTTTCTTTTAATAAGTGGTTCTTATAATGCTAATATTGAAGCTCTGGCGAATGATAGTTGTGCATATTGCTCTGTTTAGTAAAATGTCTTTATTCACGAACAACATCATAGTAGTAGAAAGCAGAAAAAAAGTTAATTTATATTTAAAACCTGTGCTTTCACTAAGTTAATCAAGTAATTCAGTGAAGTACTCCTACTTTCTTTAATTTTGGATGACATCTTAATTCTACTTTTGATTTACATCGAAATAATGCTACATAACATTTCTTTTTTTTTTTTTTTTTTTTTTTTAAATTTATTTATTTTTAAAAGAGAATAAATTAATTAGATATTTCTCTTGAATAGGAGATCATTTAATTTCGGACGCAAATTTGCTTGCAGAAATAGAAATCGACTTATCACAGAAATATAAAATTCGTTAAAAGAAAATAAAAAAAAAAAAAGTTTTTACAATCTGAACGAACAACCAACTTCATACTATACTCTCCTTCATACTATACTCTCCTTCATACTATATCTACCTCTCTTCTAAATCATCCTATATCTACCTCTCTTCTAAATCATCCTATATCTACCTCTCTTCAAATCATCCTAGTGGCCTGATGGCCAATTGGCTAGCGCTCTGGCCTTTGGTACCATAGGCTCCAGGTTCGAATCTTGGTGGTGGCATGGATGTTTGTGAGTGGTTTGGAATCCTCTTTAAACTGTAGTTCCTGCTGTGTTTAACCCTCGTGTACCCAAGATGACCGTAGAGCGACAAAACCAAACCAAATTTCTAATATAAATGTTAAATATGTATTTCTAATATTTTTTCATATGGTTATCATTCGAACATCAGGAGACGGTAGAATTCCTTAAATTGAACTACGAGAGCCTAAACAGCGATATATTTTGGGTTGCTTTATTGGCGACTTTTCGGTGGTACCGGAGTCTTGGATTAAATTGTGATTTTTTATTAGTAAAATGGCAGTGGAAAATTTTTCTTATTCATTAAAACAAAATTGTAGGTTCAATGTTTTCATTTCATAGTTGTTAGTATGTTTAATTTGTTTTTATATCAGCCTGTTTATGAACAATACAACAGCGTAAAAAATGTCAATCATGAACAATTCGCCCGCCTCGAAAAGTCGCCAAATTGGCGTCAAACATAATTGTATAATTTTTTTTTTTAAAACGAATATTGATCCAATTTCGAAATCTTAATTTTTTTCAGTTGATCTAGGTTTTGTGTTTGAAATATCCCTGCCAATTTTGTTGTGAAATGGGAATGCTAATTGTAGTTGTGCATAGGCGGACACACAAATATAAATTTAGTTTTAATTTGAGATAAATGTGTTTTTAGTGATAATATTCAAGTTTCTGGCGAGCTTGCTGAGTAACAGAGGGGGAAAAAAAAAAAAAAATCTCATTAGTACTTTTTTTTTTCTTTTTATAATAGATGTTATTAATACTAACGTAGACAATCTGTTTGATTGATATTAGAAAACCTATATTTTTCTTCTAATTTTTATTTTATATGTTAAGCCTATATCTTTCTTCTAATTTTTATTTTATATGTTAAGCCTATATCTTTCTTTTAATCGATCTTACATTTTTTATATAAACAACAGAAAACAATTTTTATTTATTTATTTATTTTTTTACTTGTAAAAAAATATATGGGTATGTTTTTGGTGAGCGGGGTTCGTGGCTTCCTTGACCACTTTCAACTTTTTTTTTAAATTTCATTCACGAGCTATTTTATACATATTTAAATTTCTTTAACGAGTTAATAATTAGAAAATATAATTAAATAATGTAAAATTTTCTAAAAGATCGTCTGGTGGAAGCGAAGACAATTTTATTTCAAAGTTTATAAATGAGATTTCCCCAAAAAAGAAAATAGTTTAGAATTTTACAATATTTATTTTTTAAGATTGTTATTAGGATTTTTGTTCGTACATTAAATTCCAAATTTTATGGGTAGCCTGCATATCGGTCCAGACGATTATCTCTTTTTACAAAAGAATTTTTATTTGGCAATATAAATTTCTTAAACAAATAGCATAAAAATTTATTAATTTTAATTCTATATGATCAATTTATTAAATTAATCATTAAAATTTTGCATTCCAGTACAGCTTAATTAATGCCTTATTTTACAATTTCATTAATTCTTTAGTTTGCGGCAAGTTAGAACTAAAAGAAAAGAGGTGAAAGAATATTATTTTTATCAAGCGATAGAGGGCGCCACTAAAAGGAGTTTTTTTTTTTTTTTTTTAATTTATAAGTTTCGGTAGTAAGGGCTTTTTCTTTTCTTATATTTTTTTTTTTTTTTAAAGTTTTAGTTTGAAAAGTAGTTTATTATCGTAAAAGTTATTGTTCTTCGAATATTGGAAAGGCTATTCAGAATGTGCAAAAGTTTGGTTTGCACATTCTATCTTATCTTTCCGAAAAATTCTTAAATATGAGGAACAGTAAATAAGATTTCTGTAGGAAATGGTAAAATACAACGTAAAAATAAGCCATAGGAGCCTTGTTTTAAATTTTATACAACAATTTTGTTGGAAAAGTGTGTGGGCGAAAGGGATAATGTGTTTCAGGCATATTTCTAAAAATTCACTAGTACCCACAATCACTCCTGTTTATGTTGTTTTAAAAGTTTGAATTTACATAATATTGTGACTAAAATAAAGGAAACCATGATATAGTGATAATGTACAATTTGTGTTGTCTTAAGGATTGTTTTTTAAAATATTTTTAGGATATTGAAACATTCATTATAAATTTTTTTTTACATTTAGGTATGATATTTTAATACTTACATTGGTGGTAGTAAATAATTTTCCATTTTATAAAGAGATTATTGAAATTTTATTGAACTGCTTCAAAAAACTGCAGTAGGATAAGAAAGTATCGAATAATATAAATAAAACTTTCATAATTAATTATGAAGTTAAATAGTAGTCAAAGTACGTGAATATTATTAATTTCATTTCACAATGCTTTTATGAAAACATGAATAATTTGTCAACTATTAACAAACAAACTATTATATTTATGTTTTGCAGAAAACAATATATTTACTAATTAAGTTATCAAATGACATAAAAATGTTACTCATTATTAATTATTCTATTTTCAGCAAGAAAACTCTGGATCAATGCTGCAACCCGGGGAAAATGATCACCTGATAATGGATGATTCAGGTAGGTGAAATCTTATTGTTTAAAAATAATAGAAAATGGTGGATATATTTTAAAAAAAAATGGTACTTACGTATTAACGCTAGCTTGGCTACAGATTTGGCGGTTTTTAAGTGTCACCAATCTAACAGCTACAGATTTGGCGGTTTTTAAGTGGCGCCAATCTAACAGCTACAAATTTGCTGATTTTTGACGCCATTTTTAGTGCTACGAAAATGCGTATTTGGGATTTGCCAGAAACAGAACAAGATGCAATTTTTATTTTTTCAGGAGCGAAATATTTTACCAAAAAAAACGAAAATGTCCCAATTCCCATGACATGAAACTTTTATTTTGGTAAACGTAAGTTGGAAATGCAATTTCAGTCAGTATCTTATCATGTGGGACTTAGAAAAAGACAACTGGTTTGAGGGAAGCACAATTCTATTTAAAACCGCCAAATCTGTAACTGCGGTTGGCGTTCAAAAGATAAAAAGCGTGCGCGTGCGAACAACAAGATTGCTCTTTATTGGCTCAACTGTAGCCAAAGTAGCGTTAATACGTAAGTACCAAAATTATTTCTTTTTTGTTTGTTGTCGAACGATGACTAACATTATGCAGAATTCATTTTTAAAATGAAATACAATGCATTTCTGCAATGAATTTTATTCATGACCAGAGATCCCAAAATGTACATAAAAGATATTCTGTTTTATATTTAAGATATCATGATTTTTATTTAATGAATTTTTTTAATAAATAAAATTTCATACAGCTAATTATGATTATTTGAATAGTTCCATTTAGGAAAACATGGCAAAATTTAGTAGGCGGAATCTTTAGTTAATGCTTTGTAAGCATTTAAAATTAAAATGATTAAATACAATGGCCTGTTATTAGAAAAGAATGTA
>BPLR01011329.1:0-38008 GCA_021605095.1 Caerostris extrusa | reverse complement strand
GTTACGCCATTGCTTTCGATTTGCCTCTTCGAATCTTGTCGCAGAGATAAAAAGCCGTTAAGATGCATAAGAAATAGTGAGTTCGTAAAATGCCTTTAGATTGGATTTCATTTTTATCAAAAATAAAATTATTATTGAGTTTTAAATATGGATTAAAGATGACAAAATTATGGTCGCAAGTTTTATTGTGCTTTTCACCCATAGCTTCCAAAATTGGAGGCTAAATGGAATTTTTAAACATTTCCAAACTAATACATCGAGACTCAAAGAGACATTTTTGTAACCTCCATTATGTCTAATCAGGATATCTCAGAATGTAATGACGCTGGAAAATTATATAAATATCATTTATTGAAAGAGCTCCTCGTCGAAATAATACACGCATTTGTAATCAAATTGTATTATTGAATATAAATGATAAACTCAAAAAGTATACAGCAACATTTTTTAATAGAGAATTTTACAATTAAAATGAATTATCATTCTTACTGTCTACGTTTTCAAGTATAAAAGCAGGTTTTCACAAAATTTGAAATGTAATTCTTTCTAAAGGGCTTTTTAGAAATTATAAGGTTAGGTGGCGGAAACAGACTATGGCCACGTGAAATAGGACGCTTTCCCTTGAGGCACTCCATGCAAAAAGGGCCACTGCTAAATCTTCATGTACCCATTAGAAAAATTTAAAAAAGAATTTCCAAGTAATTAAGTAGGACTTTAAAGATGAAAACATAGCTATAGAACAAGCATCAACACAATAATAGTAAATTAAATAAGCATGAAAATTTAAGGCAAAGAAAATATGAAAACAATTAGAGGTCCGTACTACAAAATGCTTAATCGAAATTTAAAAAGTCTGATAAAAAATAAGGATGGTGTAATGAAAAATATATAACACATGGCTATTGATAATAAAAATAAAAAGTAACTGATGGTTTTAAAAGCAATTACTCCTGTTACCAGGAACCAGTTTCGCAACCCACCAATCAATAGAGATACTACTCAGAAATTCTTTTATAATATGAAGTTAAATTTGCTTTTTATCTTTTCAAATTACTAATGATAGGAAGCATCTTGGCTAAAAACTTGGAAAATACTCAAAATTCAATGGACAAATTCCAGGCTTTTAAGTAAATTGTCTTTCATGGGCTCAAAATTCCATTACCACTGAGAGAGCAAAGTGTGATGATTTACTCTGACTTTCTGACTTTAGTTTCATGTTGTTATTGGAGTCATATAATATCACGTCCAATCCAAAGTTCAAGAAACAATGTCATTTTGATTCCTAACCATGGTTAGTCATCAACTTTACTTATTTTAATTCCTCCTCCCAATGCCATAACTTTTTAAATCACCCTCCACTCACAATTGGCTATGTGTTCTTAACCACACAGTCCCAAATTTAATTTTTACTCGCCAATATATTAATATTCTTTTTGTCTACTAATACTTCACTATTTTGTAGTGGAGATTTTAATGCTCATCAAATTTCATGGGATGTGCAAAAATGCAATTGTACAGGTATATTTTTCTTTCGCTTGTCAACCACTTTGATCTTCGTGCTGGCTTTCTTTATCTCCCTCATTCCTACTCATTTTTTGATCGTACCTCTATTTCTAAGTTTATTGCTGACCTCGTTTCAGCACATTTTTCAATCATTGAATTGTCTTCTCATCATAACTCGATAATTGTTTACTTCCAAATCTTCTTTTTCATTCCGTGGAAATTTCCTTTAAATGTAATGTATCTACTAACGCTGCTTCTTACCATCGTCTTTGATAATCCTTAATAAATCTGCCTCCCTTTTTAAATGCTGCTTTCCAAGACTCAGCACCTTGAAGTTGTTTTATTCACCAATAATACTCCTTACAAATCGCAACACATGTTTCTCTCAAGATAAAGCGAAATTTTCTCATCTTTGCTATTTAGACTTTAAATTCAATGATAGCTGCCAGCTACAAGATTGCAGAGATCCTGCCAGCAAATACATTTAAAAATTGTGCACTGACTTTACTTCACAGAGAAATCAATCATTACAAACAAGAATCTTGGAAATAACACCTGCCGCGCACACTTAACGATCATTGTCTTTATCTGAAGTCTGTTAGGTGTTTTAAATGTAAGAGATTCACCATTAGGACTATGATTGATCAAAAATTGATGATGTTCTATGATTGATCAAAGTTACCATATTCCACTACCCCTACCACTACAAATTATATTTAAATTAATAAGACCTGGGCTTAGATAATATTAAAAATGTACCAGAAATCTTCCTTTTAAACGTGTATTAATAAAATCTGTGATATGCAATAGACTTTGCTTTTGCAACTTTCTCATTTTCCTAACTCTTGGAAAATTACAAGGATAATTCCTATTTTTAAATCGAGTGAAGATAATAATAAAAAAATTTTTTAAAAAATTAGCTACAGATTTATTTTTTGTTCTCTTCCTTTAGCAAAATTGATGAAAACGCTATTCTTAAATATCTCACAATTCACACGAAAAGCAGCTCCTTTAAAACAGTTGTCGTATTTCTCTTATTTCTGAACGAAGAAAGAAAACGTATCGAAAATGTAATGACTTACAGAATTGTCGTAAACGAACAAGAAAATAAAATATAACTCTTATTAAAATATCAATAATTATATATTTAACGTTTATTGAAATTTATCCTTATTTATGGTTTAACTAATTTCCGAACTTTAAGAAACTTTTACAAAAACCGAGTGAGTTATTTTAGTTTAATGTTTAAAAAAATATAGTTTAGTTTTATTTTTATTAAATTTTATTTAGTTTTTATTTTTATCCGCAACTGTCATGTTTCAGTTGTATACTTGCAGCCTAAAAATGAGACAAGAACTATATTTATACCATACAAATCAGGATTTGAAATTTTTGAAACATAAACATATTTTTCAAATATCCACTAGTATTTTTACATCTCCCCCCATTAAAAAGTGGTAGAGAAAAAAAATAAAACTCTCAATATAATAGCAAGAATAATATATGCAACAAAACAAACATTGTTACTTTTGATTAACAATACTGTCCAGAAGCATTATTTAAAAGCTACTTTTAAACAAATGATTTTTACTTTTTAAACAATGAAGAAAAATCATTGTTATCTTACTTTCCGCATCGACAGAAGTCTTTCTCTGCTATCTTGAAAAAATTATGCTTTCTTACTGATGAAGATAACACACATTAGAAAAAACCTCATTAGGAAATATTGTCCATTGAATTTGCAAGATTACCACTCATCACGCGTCACGAGTTCGTATTTTATACATTTAATACAAAATAAATTGGAAACGCTATTCAAACAACAAGACCTGGTGCTAATTCAGCTTCAATAATTGATCATTCCATTACTAATAACTTCCATTTCACCCATTCTATAAACTCTTCCAATGAACTCTCTTCCGATCATAATCCTGTTACCTTAAAATATAATTTTGCTTATTCTACCATTCAAATTCCCGATAAAACTAGAACTATTTGATCTAAATTTACTCCCACCCTTGATAAAAAAATATTACTCACTCTACTAATAACATTAATTCCTCTCAAGATATTGAAAAATAGGTAACTAATTTACCAATGTCATTATCTACGCTCACAACTCTGCTTCTGAAAATATCACTACTAACAATAGTAACTATTTGCCTCCTTACATTAAAATTCTAATTACTCAAAGAAATCATGCGCGCAAAATTGGCAAATTTCAGAGATCCGCAAAGCAAAACTCATTACAGTTATACTTCGGCACTTGTCAGAAGGGCTATCTAATACAAACAAACTTCATGGAATAATCACCTCCAAACTGTAAATAGCCAAAATGGTTCTTTTTGGAAGCTTCCGAAAGGTTTTAAGAGGACAAAAAAATCCTCTATTACCATCCTAAAAACTATTATCTGCACAGCTACAACTAATTCTCAAAAGTCGAAATTTTGGGAGACTGCCTTCGGGAGCAGTTTCAGGAAAATAGCATTAATGATCCTCAGAATACTAAAAATTGTTTATGACTCTGTCTCTAACTTCAACTCCATCCATTTTTTGCTCCTAAAATTGTTAATACTAAAACTTCTACTATTATCGATTTCATCAATGATTTGAAAGATTAACAAAAGCCCTGGTATGGATACTATTACTAATAAGATGATGAAAAATCTTCCTTTCAAATCTAAATTTGCCAAATTGCTGACGCTGTCATTCATTATTCTTATTTACCTGATTGTTGGAAAAGAGCTCAAATTTTGCCCATTCATAAGAAAGGTAAAGATCCAATTTTCCCTTCTAGCTACAGACCCATTTCTCTTCTTTCTTCATTAAACAAATTAATAGAAAATATCATTTGACTTATTTAAAAAAATGAAACCAAACAAAAAATCTTCTCATTCCTCAGCAATTTGGCTTTACTGAAAAGTTATCTACAACGCATCAACTACTTAATCTCACTGAAACTGTTTCGAGGGATTTTCTGGAAATTAGATATTGCTGTTGTTTTCCTTGATGTAGCCAAGGCTTTTGATAGAGTTTGAGTCAATTATTTTCAACTTTTTTTTTTTTTTTTTTTTATTAAAATTATCTTACTAACAGAACTTTTGTGGTCTTTATTGGTAACACAAATTCTTCTGTTCAAAATTGAGGCTGGTGTTCCCCAACGTTCAATACTTGGATCATTTCTCTACAATCTTTACGTTAATGATATTCCGCAAATTTATAATGTGAAAATCAGTCTTTTTTGCAGATGATACAGCACTCCTCACTCAAGGTCGTAAACATTTTATCATCAGTAAAAACCTTCAGAATTATATTAATCATTTTGAGCAATGGCGTATAAAATGGAAAAATCAATTACACGTTGAGAAAAACTGAAGCAGTACTATTCACGCGTAAAAGGGTTCTTAATACTCCTTCTATCAAAATTTATAATAATCATATTAATTGGGCTGGGCAAACTGAATATTTGGGTGTAATCTTAGATCGTAAATTAAATTATGTTCCTCACATTAACTATCTTTATTTAGGATAAATTTAATAGATGAATTCGTGTACTGTATCCACTTATTTGTAGGAACTCTACTATGCCCTTGAAAAATAAAAACTCATTTATCTTGCTTACTTGCGTCCAATACTTGCATATGCGAGCCCTATTTGGGGATCTACTGTTCCGTCGAATTTCGAGATCATACAAAGATTTGAAAATAAAATCTTATGTATGATTACAAATTCTCCTTGGTTTTTTCCGAAATGAGGATATCAGACATGCTCTTTCTCTCCCAAGTTTTAAACAATTTGTTTATAAAATTGCACAAAAATTTTATAACTCCATTCCAAATATTAATAATTCTGTTTTGTATGATCTAATCAACTATGATTACGACATTTATGATTTTAAAAATCGCAAAAGACCTCGCGCTGTTTTGAATATTATTCATTAACGTTTCAATATCCTCCTTCGAATTACCATGCAGTTTCTCCACTGAGTCACAATTTCCCCTCCAATCGTTTTAGTTTGTTTCTTTTTTTTATTACCTTCTTGAAATTATAATAATATAAAAAAGTATATAGGCATAAAATTTTTTTTTTATTAATTAATAAAAAATATGGACAATTAAAAAGTTAATTTTTTAAAATAAATTAATAATATATATATTATTCTTTTTTCTATCTAATCAATGAGCTGAAAGCTTAAGAAACTTCTCATTCACAAAGCATGAGATAGAGGTTGCTAGGCAACCAAGGTTCTCCGTCAATCTGGCAAATCGTATAATCAAATAACATGCTTTTTGAATTGAAGCACTAAATGTAATTTACTATCAAATGTCTGAAATTACTTCTCTGAGCTTGGGACAACGAATAAAAATAATTACCTTACTTTTACGATAAACGTAAATGTATTTTTAACTTCAAATATGAATTACTTTAAATTGAGTAGAGGATAAATACAATATTCGACAATTATGTAATTATAATTTAGATGTGATAAATGTTGAAAAGTTGTAAATTTTAAAACCATGGTAATTCTTTGTTGATTTATATAATAAAATAAAGTTTTAAAAAATTAACTTTCTTTAAAATTTAAATTGTTAGACAAAGTTTCTTATATTTCCACTAATACATGTTCCTTAGTGACAAAAACTAAATTTTTAAAATGCAATGCTCATGTATAAATAAATATTTCTAATTAAACATGAACTATACTTTTAAAGTGATTTTGTATATGGAGCTTTCGTCATAAGTTTTATCAAATCGATCGCAAACACTGCCAAATTACTAGCCGAAATCGCCAATATGGAAATTAAGAAATTTTTGCTTTGTACAGTGTATATTTGGTGTATTTTTAGAGAAACCGATCCATTTACATAGTAAATCGAGAAAATCAAAAATTTATGAAACTTGTAAAAACTAAAATATTTATAAATAATCTTCGTACAATATTTACTTCTCAATTTCAGGCTAATAATTTATTTTTGTACTTTTTTTCATTACAGGAGCCCATTTTTCCTTCAAATGTAAAAATGCCGCCAAATAATAGACAATCATAGCATATCACGACGCTCGGCACGCAGTACCACCATTTTTTGGCCAAGGATTTCTCAAGCAAAAAAAATAAATTATAGATTAAAAAAACTAAAAAACACGCTTTTAGAGTTAATCAAACTAAAAAGTAAAAAATAATCGTTAACATAAGAATAAAATGACTGACGAGAAAATGAATGTCCCTGTTCTAAAAGCGTGGGGTGCTTTGTATGACATTTTTAAACTAACTCTGCATTTCGGAATGAAACTAGTGAACAATTATAACGATTGATATCGAACACCCCACGCTAATTAATCAAACTAAAAAGTAATTATTTTTTACTTTTTAGTTTGATTAACTCTATTAGGTTTTGAATGTCTTTACTGAATACTTTCATTCTACATGGATTAAATTGCTCTTCATAAGTTAAAATAAAATCACTAATCCTGGCGATCCTAATCATGATGAGATAATAAACTTAAAATATTTTAGTGTCGTCGATCCTTGATAAGTCTACAACGTTTAAAATAAATCTGATCGCTTAAAGTAGGGCAAAATTGAGCCCAGTTACAAACAAACAAACATACAGGTGAAACTAATAAAAGCGTATTAAAAAGTAGTTTTATTTCATTATGTAACTTTTTTTCACATGACTTTAAAAGGGTAAATTAATTGGTTTAGTGAAATAATGTATTTCAAGACTTGCTATTATAATGACCTAGACATACATCGCCAGTGTATGATAGTCAGTTTTAGGCTCTTCACTGCAAAACTTAACATCGTTATTTTTAAAGCTATTATTCTTTTGAAATTTATTAAATGACAACACTTCTCTATAATTATCATGGATATTATTTTTAAAAAAGGAGAAAGAATATAGGAGAAGTAAGAAATTTTTGTCAACTTTTATTAAAATTATGTTTTTTAAGAATAGTCCTAATGTAATACAATTGATAAATCTTCCATATAGGATACTAGTCGAACGACAATCCATTTGATTTCAATTTAATCCTTAGATTTAACGAATATTTCCATCGCCAAACTCGCGCCAATCAAAGGATAATGCCTCCGATAGAAATGCAAACGTAATCACTTTGTCGTTCAGTTGGTCCTAGAATCAATAGCACCCTATATATCTCACATTTTTGTTTTCTTTACAAAAGGAAAATGTTTTCATTTTTGTAAAATAATCGTATATTTCTAAATAATTTTAGAATGGTATCAAAGAAGTAAAATTGTAAAAAATAAAGTTATAAAAATTATACAATATATAAATTAAAAACATTTATGGGACGATGCTGAACTTCTGCTGCCCTCAAAGTTATAAGACAAAACAAATTGTTACGTTTTTAGACGGAAAAACAAATTATGTGCTTTAATAATGCTGATATTAAGTCATTCATTTTAATCATTATATTATGGTAAATCATTTTCTTTTTATAAATTACTAATTTCTTATATGAATTATTGTAATTAAAGGAATATAGCATTAGCTAAGCAAACCTGTATGGATAACATACTCTAAAGTAATTCTATCCAATAATTATATTCTCCCAAATTTCAGATGAGGACAATACACTGACAATTAGAAATTTATACAAAAAGGAAGTGGCAATAACCTACCTGTTTATACACAAAGAAAACCATTTATTCCAAAATTGATGAATTAAAATGCATCTAGAAGGCTAATATTACTGGAATGATGACTTAGGTTCATCCTATTTCATCTATAATGCAGAAATATGTGTAAATTCCTGAATTTATGTGATTGTAGCCTAGTATTTAAAAAAAAAAAATACAACCATAGAACCAACCAAATGATATGGCCATCTTCTGATTGTCTAGTTTAGGGGTGGCCAACCCAAATGATCTTGCGGGGCCTCTTTGGAAATGCATCAATGCTCCGCGAGCCGCATATAAAATTATATATTCCCATATTAGATATAGATCCACTATAGATATTTTTTTGAAGTGAAAAATTGCAACATAATGAGTTATTATTTTTGTGTTTTACTCTTACATGTGAACATAGATAATATAAAAATAATGATACTAAACGTACATTGTAAAGAAACATAGAACACTAAAAATTAAATATAAAAAATATATAAATATAAATGAAATAAAAAAATGAAATCATTAAAAAATCTTTATTTTACTAGTGCGATATTTTTCTCCACTTTTTTTACTTAGCTTTTGTAAATCGATCCGCATGCACATGCATCATGAGTTCGCAGAATATAATATAATTATTCTGCAAACTCATAAATAAAACAGGCAATATCTGGCATATATTCACAAGAATATTATTTTAAAATCAAAGTTAATTTTTTTCTCATAATTTTGACAGTTAATTTTTAAGTATATAGGTGCCCAAATAATTTATTGTTGTTTTAGAAGTATCCTTGAAAATTTTGGATTTAATTTGTTGGCATTCATTAGCTGACACACAAACTATAAGAATTACATATCTAGATTAAGAAATGTTTCAAAAATATGCTACATAAAAATACAATGATTGTGTATTACAAAAATAGAAAATTACCAATAATTTTATAAATGCATTTTAAAGTAAAATTAGTTAAATCCCTTTTTTAATTGTTTTTAGATAAATAACAAATTATTTACAATATAAATATAAATTCTAATTAAATAACTAAAATAAAATATTAATTAGTACAATATACTAACATATTTGTCAAAAGCAGTTTAAATATGTATCGGTATAGAGTAGATATATGTTAATAGAGAGCAAAAACATTGTATTCTTTTTTTGAAACAATGACTTGTAATTAAAGACAATAAAATCATATCTGATATAGATTGACAGAAATATAATTCAAAGCAATTTTTTCCTAAAAGAATTTAGCATGAGAGACAAAGATAAAGCTTTATTGTTTTTCAGGTTTTCTAATTAGCATGTTTTATTTTCATAAAAACCTTTTCTTAATAATTTAATTGAATAGGACAAGTTTTTTAATTATATCTACACACACATTAGTTTCTATATTTACAGTAACATTTTAATTTTATTAAATTGCAGTTATAATTGATTTTTTCCCCTCTTAATAAATTTGGTTTTTAAATTTCAATTGTTTTATTTGAAATTAAAAATTAATTTAAAACCATCAAGTTCTCTAGTTCTTTATTACTTGTTAATATGTATCATATATGGTAATTTATCAACTTTTAAAAAAATATGTAAAATGAATTATAATATTCCAAGGGATTGCTGAAAGTCTTTTAGAAAAGTGCCTTATTATTGTAACATTCAATGTTGTAAAAATAATTCACATAAAAAAATCAAACCATATGATGTTAAATAAGAAATAAATAACATAGCTTCTAATTATCAATTAATTGCAAATTTTCATGTACAAATATAAGGGAAAAAAATACTACTCACTCTATTACATTCACTATAAATTTTATTCATGATAATGAACAAATTACATAAATTTTAGTGCTCTAAACAAACTGCTATTCTAAAATTATTTTAATGGCTTATAAGGGTACACATAATCAAAGTCATTTCTTGTATGATATGGTTCAAAAGGATCATCTATATAATACTTTCGTTTCTTCCAGTGATCTGTTATCATTCTGTCAAGCATCAGACATTGAGTTTTCGTACAAACAACATGCTGTTGGAAATTATATCTGTCTTTTCCGGTTTTCTTCCAGAGGTGTTTATGACATCCAGCTCTTCGGCGAATCCAAAGACCATTGTTCAAACGATAAAAGCGTCTTAATACAGCACCAACTGATTTCTTTTTCCCTGTCTTCAGCGAAAATTTTGTGACATTTCTTGTTGAATTCACATTTTGACTGTCAACTGATAATAATGGCCTTTAAAATAAAAAATAAACACATGATTTTCAATCCAGGGCAGTTTTTTATTGTTTTATTTCAAATTAAATATTAATTTAAAACCATAAAGTTTTCTAGTTCTTTATTACTTGTTAATGTGTATCATACATGTTGATTTATCAGCATTTAAAAATATGTAAAATGTATTATAATATTCAAAAGGAATGCTAAAAGTTTTTTAGAAAAATACACTCTTATTATTGTAACACTCAATGTTGTAAAAATAATTATTCAAATAAAAAATCAAACCATATAATGTTATATAAGAAATAAAGAACACAGTTCCTAATTAAATAATTTACTCAAATCAATATAGAAATATAAAATATGCTTTAAAAACAGATTTATTTAAAAACATTTTCTGCACACAATTTGAAAGCTAATTTTAATGTTTTTCAGATCTGTAAACCAAATTCAATAATACTTTTTTTTTTTTTATTTAGTCTTCTAAACAGAAATAACTATATTTTTTGTGAAAAATACATAGTTTTATAATTAATACTTGACATAATATTTGTTAAATATTACATAACTTGAAGATTAGAATTTTTGTTCATATGGGAAAATTATTTTCTTTGAATGAAAACTTTTGCTCAAACATAAATTTGCATGTGGATAGAAAAAGATTGAGCAAAAACGTTTTCAAAATGTAAATAGTTACTGGATTACAGTTAATCATTATTTGGGGAAATGAGAAATTCAAGCAAAACTTCATCTCAATTGGTAGATGAGTTATGTAAGGAAATCAAAATGAATGTAAAATAGTAAAAGGAAACTTAAAAAGCAGGTTTTAAAACCTAATAAAAACTGCTGCTATTTATGAAAGATAAACCTTTAAGATTAAAATAAGCTATAATTCATGATACTTTATAGTGGAAGATTGGTTAATAATTTAGTTTTCTGATTAATCTAATTTCCAAATAAACTTTGTCTTGCTTATAAAGTAATGATGTTTCAAAGGTATGAAAATAACTTTAACTACCAACTCTTAAAAGTATTTTCTAAATTTTTAAATGCATGATATAACTGATACATTAAAAATGAGGCAAAAAATCTAAGAAAATCCTGTGTATATAATTTTCATCATAAAAAAAAAAAGAAAAATCAGAATAATTCAGAATTGACAATTGGTAAACTAAATTAATTCAGGAAAAATAATATAGGGAATAATGAAATTAACATCTCTCACAAAAAGCTTAGTGAAAGAGACAGACGTTGTCAAATAACTAAAATTACATTTCTAAAAATTAATTTTTAATTTTAAATAACGTACAAAATTGAAGGTAAATTCTTAAGAGCTTAATTTTTCCATGCAGTAAATTTTATAAAAAATTTTTCAACTAAACCAAATAATTTTTTTTTTTTTTTTTTTAAATACAGAAATTAAGGATGATGCTGACAGAAGAGTGAATGTTTTACAAACATTATATATATATATATTATTATTATATTTATATAAGCATTATTCTTTTAATAAAATGTTTTTCTTACTAAAAATGAATGCAATAGTACATTTTACATCAATGCATATGAAAGCAGAACTTACTTCATAGAAGCATATTGAGAGGAATATGTTGAATTTGTATTAGCAAGTTGCTTGAAAACAGTTGGAGTAAGAAGCTTGCAAGTAGAAAATTTATTTACTTGAGGAACAACATTATTTATAGTAGAGCAACAATCTAAAAATAAAAATAATAATTTCATATTTCATTTTCGTCTTATTTATTAGTATAGACTTTAATTCTTATTTTTAAGATATCATGAATATTATTATATTTACATCTATAATTTGGTTTAAATAAATGCTGTATTTAACATGGTTAATTTACTATTTAAATGACTTATGTACTTTCTTTCAATTCATTTTTTTTTTTTCAAGTTCATTGTTGTATGGAAGTACTGATTATTCTGCTAACACATATCATTTTCACATTAAAAGCAATATTAAATGTGAATATACACATTTAAAAAAATTATGTTTAAAAAGAACTATTGACTTCATTATTAGTGACTAACAATAAATGACAAAGATTTCATTTTTTGTGAGATTGCTTAGATTAAAACGAAAATTTAATTCAATGGAATTTTCTTGTATTCTTAATCTTTTCCTTACAGACCTTGGCTTGGTCATATAAAAGTAATTAAAAATCACATAAAAATATTTTTTATATACTAATTAATAATAATTTAAATTATACATATATATATATATACACACAGTTTTGCAAAAATTAAATTTCAATTTTTTTCCACAAACTTAATTTACATTCAAGTTAAATGTATTTGTCAATATTTCATCAAGTTTAATGCCAACACATTTAATAAGAGATTATATTAACAGTAAATAAGTAAAGTATTCTGTTTTTGAAGTACATTTATTTTTTTACTCTTCTCCGACACATTTAATTATTTTAAATATAAAATAAATATTACTTTTTTATTGAAATATTGTTGAATTATAATAAAATCATTACTTACATTACAAAATTTTGAGAAAATGAAACATACATTATTCAATAGTAGGAATCAGTTGAGAATTCTGATTTAATTATATTTTTTATGCTTTTTTAATTATGAAAAGATTACTCATCTGTATACTATATAAAAAAATTTTTACATTAGATAATGGGATACATTTTGCCAAAAGGTTTATTAAACTTTTCATAAACATATAATGTCTTTCTATCGGATTTCCTCCGGCACTCTTCAATCGTTGATGGATTACAGATTTCATTGGATGCTTTGCTTCTATAGCACATTTAATAGCTATTTTAACAGTTGTTATACAAGGTGGAATACTTTTAATCTTTGACCATATAAAAGATACTCTTTTACAAAGCTTAACATCCAGTCGCATTCTTCTGGTCTTGATTGTTAAATTTACAAGATGTATATCGGATTTCCTCCGGCACTCTTCAATCGTTGATGGATTACAGATTTCATTGGATGCTTTGCTTCTATAGCACATTTAATAGCTATTTTAACAGTTGTTATACAAGGTGGAATACTTTTAATCTTTGACCATATAAAAGATACTCTTTACAAAGCTTAACATCCAGTCGCATTCTTCTGGTCTTGATTGTTAAATTTACAAGATGTATAAGAATTCATGCCTTTTATATTTAGTAAACAAACAAAAAAAAAAAAAAAAAAAAAAAAAAGCTATGGGCAGCTGTTTTGTTTGTTTTTTTTTTTTTTTTTTTTACACAGAATATGTTCCACATATCTCATTCACAGTATTCATTTAGTCTTCCATCAAGTCGTAAAACATAATCATTTTGGGCGTATACCAATCATTTGTTGTATCAATTTTATAATCTAAATGGCATAAAGATAAGACTTGCTTAGATTTTTCTTTTTGGGAATTTTTGAGATTAACACAATTTTATTCTCATGAAAACCAAAAAGTGATTAATTCATAACTGTCAAATTATGCAGCAAAACTTGTTCAGCATTTCATTCTTCAAGATTCCTGAGACAGATTCAAACAATAATTCATGAACCAATTATCTATCTTAATATTATGACTAGTTCCACTAACTGGAGTCACAGATCTCCTTACAACATCATTTGGCTTGTTGCTTAGGTTTGCTAAGTTAGTGTTTAGCATAAACTTGTAAATTCTAGTATAAAAAATGGAAGCATCATGCAAAGCAAAATTTTAACATCATATTTTACAGGCTAGCAAAATAGGCACTTTCCAGACAACAGTTCTACTTTCTTATCTATAGTACTATATTGAAAAAAGGAATATTTTTGCTGATCACAAACTACTTTTTCTCATACATTTTTAATTGCAACTAATATATCAGTTACTTTTTTTCCCCAATAGCTTTGGATATCAAAAAATGCAAACAAAGAAGTGGAAATGATCAATAAATATTGCAGAAGAAAATATATGAATTCCGGTTCCATTCATAGACTTAAGTCCTTTCTCATTCAAATGTGCAGTTCTCAGAAAATCTACGATAGAAAATGCCTCTTTGGTACAGTGGTTTTTGCCAAGTTTTTAGTTTAGTGTTACTTTCATCATTTATCTCATTTGTTGTCAGTAACTAAGAAAATAGGTTTAATTGGGTTGCTATCATAAAACAAATACAGAAGGCTAAGAGTAATAGCCAACTAAGCTGATATTCCTGTGTTGTATTACAAGTCATGCTTCAAATTGAATCACATCTTTCTTAATGAAAGACTTGTGCAGAGCTGTAACCAATAGAAAACCTAGATTCGTAAGGTATCAGTCAAAAATCTTTTGTTTCCCTTATTTACAGCATATGTGAAGAAAAAAATTATTTTTGACAATGTCTCACCAAATTTGCAGTTCTCAGTATGAATTCAGGGTACTTACGTATTAACGCCACTGCAGCTACAGATTTGGCGGTTTTCAAGTGTCGCCAATCTATATCTAAAATTTTTTCGACAAATCATAAAATATATAAAACGCTTTATTTAAAATCAAAACACTTTTAAAATTCAAAACACTTTATTTAAAAACAAAGTAGTCAATCGGATTTTGGTGGAAAATGGGCCGATATAGAGTTTAACATAGATTCAAAACAGTCTCTATTTTCTTTCACCTGATGCTGTCGCCATATGAACTCTGATAAATAAGATTCCAAATGATGTCCCTTGTTCCTCCATTTAGCACTGCCCCACATTCTCCCAACTGTTTGTGTATCAATTCCTGTATCAGAATCAATAAAATTGTATTTGTGATTAACTTTAGCATGTAGGAATGCTTCTATTTCTATTCCATTTGTTTGGTAACCTTTCCAACTGTCAGAATAAATTGTGCTACCATCTGCAATGTTTTCAATAATTTTATCAAGAAGGGTAGAGCCAGTTCTATTAGGAACAGTGACAACAAAAGAATCTTTTGTTTCTCTACATATACCACCAAACACCCACTGTTCGGGTAATACTCGACCACAATTATTTTTAAGTTTAGTAAACAAACTTTCATAAATTTCCACAATGCAATCTGGTCCACCAACCTTCTTGTTTGGTTTATTCTCCATATCCAAGACACATAATTCACGCATGTAATTGTTCCAATCTATAACAGTTTTATCCGACAAATCAAGTTGCTTTTCACAAAATTTAATCGACGTCAACTCCTCGTACCAGCAGTATATGAATCTCAAAGCTGAACAAAATGGAATTCTGCTTCCCTCAAACCAGGTGTCTTTTCTAAGTCCCACTTGCTGATCACACTGTCTTAAATTACATTTCCAAAATTGACGTTTACCAAAATAAAGTTTCATGTCGTGGGAATTGGTACATTTTCGTTTTTTAGGTAAAATATTTCGCTCCTGAAAAAATAAAATTGCATCTTGTTCTGTTTTTGGCAAATCCCAAATACGCATTTTCGTAGCATCAAAAACGGGCGTCAAAAATCAGCAAACAACAAGGAATCCAAGAGATAACTGCGTGCGAACAAGATTGCTCCTCTATTGGCGCATTAGCGCAACTTCTGCTGCGGTGGCGTTAATACGTAAGTACCGAATTCGGCTTTAGTGTAGAAACGTAGTTGGAACTTGGCATCAAAGAGGAGCATCTAATTCAAAATTTTATCATTTTGATATATATTTGCAAAACCTATTCTCTTGGTCCAAAATATTATTTATGTTTAAATAAATTGATGAATAATATAACATTTAATTAAAAATATTTAATAACTCATTATCAGTAAAACAAATTATTATTTGATATGAAAGGTGTTATTGTTAATAACATTAACGATTCCTATTTCAGAAATATATAGCAATAAATCGAAAAATAAGTTTGAAATCAATTATTAATTTTGAATTTGGAGTGTAAATTTGAAATAAAACGTTATAGCAAAGGTTGTAAGCAAAAACCTTTATTTGTAAACACTATCTATGTTAGGAAAACATAAACAGCCAATACACATGTATTTATATGAGCTTCTTTATATAATAAAAATATTGTATACAAATAATATACTATTTTGAAATGCTTTATAGACGGCTTAAAAAACTTAAGCCGATTAAATTAATTAATTGATTTATATATATATATATATATATATTAGCAATACTTTAGGAAAAATAAATCAGAAATACTTACTTTTAACAAAATTGGATGAAAATGTTCCTAAAATTTTCAACATATTCTTATTTTTTCTTAAATGTTTACTTTTCAACTTGAATTATTATTTTTTTTTTTCCCTCTGCAAATCCAAAAATCTCACTTCATTTCATTTCTAAAGCAAGCATTTATCTTTTTTAAGTTTCCTATCACACTAGAACATTGTTTGTTTTTATTTTTCCCTTTTTATAGCTTTGTTGAGGAACGAAAAATTTATAAAATATAATAGTACATATAATACTAATGTATCTTCACTTTTGCCAAAAAAATACTAAATTATGATTCAATACGTCTAAAACGTATGGGATAAATCAAACTTCTTTGAAATAGAATAAATTTTATCACACAAAATTCTTCCGATTTATCAAACAATCTTTGTAATTCACATTGGATTACTGCATCATTACTACTATTTAAATAAAAATTGATTAATTTAAACTTATTCAGAAATCTATATAAAGTAACATATTTTTTTTGTAAGGGATACAGTGAGTCACACATTAGCATCAGATATTGATGTAAGTATTCTGACATAATAACAGTCAGTATTATTTATTACATCAAGTAGATATTTTTAATAGTATTCATATGAATAAAAAAATCAGAATAATCAAAGATCATGTGTATGATACATTTAATAAAAATATACGTTGCTTCATAAACTATATAAAAATTATCTTAACTATAGTGTCATCCAAGTTATTGTCTTTTTGTAAGAAGAAACTAATAACATTAGAAAATTTACTGTTCCTTTTCTGTAAATAAAGATTTTAAAATATTAATTTTCTATGTAAAAATAATAATAATAATTTTTTTCCCTTTAAAAAAATAATAAAAATACAATTTACTCATTACATTTCATAATGAAGTTTCTTTTATAATAACACTTTGAATTCCTAATGAATTTTATTGTGATTCAATACATTAGACTGCAATTTACTTAGAAATAAGGTAGATAAAGGTAATAAAGGTAGAAATGAGGTAGATAAATATATGGGCTTACATTCAATCTCTTGAGCAAATACAAATAATATTCTTTTGAGCATTTATTAAGAATATTTTTAAAAATTTGAAATTTTCCTTCAAGTCATGGACAAATTACGTAAATTTAATGAGAAGAATTATTACTTTCATTTTTAAAAGACATTTGTATATCATGTAATGATTTTTCTTTTGTTTCTGGAAGGCAAAACCAACAAAACAAACATCCTAAGAGAGAAAATAATCCATACACCCAATATACGCCATAATCAGAGAGGAAATACCTGAAATCATCGAAAGTTTTAGTCACTAAAAATAGAAAAACGGATGAAAATACACCCGATATAGCTAAAACTGCACTTCTGCAGTGCAAAAGGAACTAATTCTGGCGTCATTAAATACGGAATAGGTCCGTATCCTAAAGAAAAAGAAGCCACAAAAATAATAAAACTTGCTAGCGGAATCCAGCCGTAAGTGTCTGTTCCCAAAAGCAATTTTTAGCTAAAATACCATAAATTCCAAGCGTTAAGAGTCCAAAAGATACGAAAATTCCAGATATGGTAAACAACTTAGTACGTCCACATTTGTCCATAAGAGCTCCCCCAAATGCAGTAGCTATAACTTGCACTCCTGCCACTACTGCAGCCGCAATTGAAGGATCCACAGAACTTTCAGCGTGTTCAAAAATTTCCACGGTGTAAGCCATAAGAGCATTGATTCCAGAAAACTGCTGAAAGAAGACTAAACCGATTGATAAAACAATGGGCTTGTACAATTGAGGTTTCTTAAATTCTTGAAGTGAAACACTCTTTTGCGGTCGTTCTGTGAAGTGTTCCCTTACCATATTAGCTTCACTTACTGAGTCAACATAATCCCCTTTCAAGAACTGAAAACTTTGAACAACTTCTGTATGTCTGTCATTGGCGATAAGCCATGCTGGTGATTCTGGTATGAAAAATATGAAGAAAGTGGCTGATGTAGAGAAAAAGGCTCCCACAATTGCTAGCCATGACCATCGAACTGTTATTCCAAGTAGCATAGCAATTAAAACTCCGGTTGCATATGTGATATGATAGCAAGAACCTAGGAATCCTCTTATTTTGAGTGTTGCGATCTCTATTATATATGTTGGAACAGAAACGGAGTACATTCCAGCGCTGAAACCAGAAAGTAAACGACCTGCATACAGCCAAGGTAAGAGTCGGTGCGTAAGCTATCATAAGCCAGCTAATAACGAGAGGTCCTGATGCATACATTATTACTGACTTTCTTCCAATCTTTAATGAAAGATAACCTGTAATAAAAAAGATTATTTATTATTATTATTATTATTATTTTAATTTTTAAAATGAAAATGAAATATTTTAGGTTTTACAATTTCATAATAAAAATGCTAACTTTTTATTTTTCAACAGGATATATATATATTTGTAAACATAATTGTGTAATTCTCTATAAAAGTATACTATATAATTCTTTAATCTTGGAAAAAAAACATATCTTACTAATAATATTAGGATGTTATTATGTTCAGATATGATTGTACATAGTTTACAATAAAATGTTAACCTTCTACTCTTTAGCAAATGTGATTTGACTTTGGTTTCATTCTTCAATTTTTGACTCGTTAAAAATTTGGAAAAGATTTACGAAATATTATCAGCAGAGGCGATGCACTATATTAAAAAATGTCTAGTCGCAAAATTAATAATTTATAAGAAAAAAGTAACTTTGTCAGAAATTTCACATACATTAAAATATTCATTATAAATTGTATATTCATTAGGATGTTTTATGTTAGGTGCAACATTATCAAATAATAAATCTGCAAGTAACAATAAAATATTCGAAAATATTAAAGTATAAAGTATTTTAGAAAAAAATATAATTAGCTGTCTCAGGTCGATATGGTAACATCTATAAACATAATTTTAGATAATCTAATAAACTAACTAAAATAAGTAACCATATATTTCTTATGTTTTCATTTATCTTTGGTCAGTTTAACAAACAAAAACTCATTTATTTACTACAGATATTAGCAGTCAATTACTTTTTGATACTATCCTCATTAAAAAAAAAAAAATAAATAACGCTATTCTATATTGCCCTTTTAATCGATTTTATGATTGTTATTATCCCTTTCTTTTAAATTAGAAATTCTTAATCATTATTTTACAAACCGGGTGCTTAGCTTGATTGAGGGAAAAAAAAATAATAATCCTTTATTTTCACTGCCCTCTAATTAAATCTAATTAATCTATCAATACTAGTGTACTGTAATTATTTGTCTGTCAGATTGTCTTCTTCTACGTAACAGCGATATGTGTTTGGCAAGTTAAAAAAAATGACATTTGAAAAATCCTGCTCTTTATAATGCATCGTAGCGGCCTGATGGCCGAATGGCTAGCGCTCTGACGTTCGGTACCACAGGTATCGGGTTCAAATATGGGTGTTGTAGTGGTTCGGAATCCACTTTTAAACAGTAGGTCCCGGTCCTAATAGGATCGTAGAGCGCTGCGGGCATTGTTGCTCCGCGTCCGTGGCTTACCATCAAGTTACACGCGCCCCTGGGTAATGCAAAGTGAGTAACATCGCTGCAGCCCTTATGGCGAAAGATCACGGTCTATTAACCAGTTGCATTAGAAGAAAAAAATGATCAATGACATTTAATATATAATTACAACATGACTTTTCTGTTAATTATTTTTAATGTAATGTATTTTATGCATTTAAAAATATTTATCTATGAAATGGACCCACTGCCATGCTACTGACAAAAAGAATCCATGGAAAAAAAAAAAAAAAAAGAACATTGTTTAAATACTTTAAAATGAATTGATATTGGGAGTTTTTATTCAAATAATTTTTATTTTCGATGCTTTTGACATGGTGAGATCATAAATTTCACTGTAAATTCAACTGCACATAGGGAGGGAGAATTTTCTGGAAATTATTTTGAAAAGGATTGCTATAATTTGCCCTTTAAAAGAAAGGGAAAAATGAATATATTACTCATTGATTTCTTGATTAAACCAGTAAAATCAGATTCCTACAGTCTCATTGGTAGCAGAGTAAAAAATTTCAAAAAACTATTCATTCAAAACAGTGCTGGTTAGAAGGTAACTGAATTTGTAATTTTCTCGCGCCAAAGTTGTAGTTCCCGATCTAATTAGCCCAAAGTGTGCACAAAATGACCGTAGAGTGACAAACCAAACCAAATCTCCTCCAAAATATTTATGATTAACTTAATCCATCTCTAATACTTATAAAAGGCCATGGCAAAAAGACCTCTTTACGGAAACAAAGAATGATATTGTTTTTAATTCCTAAAATTTACATTACATTTTCATCAGTTTAATTAATTAATTAATGAAATCATCAGTTCATTTAACTCTCCAAGGCTTGAATTGCGTCAGTTTATTTAACTCAAATTTATTTTCATATGTTGATTCACTTACAGACTAGGATGACATGAGGTAAGAAAAAAATCATGTTTCCATATTTTTTGCAGTTTTAAAATGAATAAATTGCAAATTAATTTTGTAGACTAATTAAATGAATTATCTTTATTTAAAAATACTTGATAAAATAGTTTATCATTTGAATTTGATTTCTACCTTTTATTCATCACACTACAAAACTATTAGTAATTTCTTTATTTTAGGACATTCGTTTTGCATTTTAAGAATACTATTTACAACTTAAATGTAGAAGTATAAACTCTTTTCAAAAGTATCGTTTTCTCGCACAAATAAATATAAAATACTACATACTACATGTGCTACATATTAAATTTAAAATTGAGTTAAACTAAACTAGTACATATTAAACTACGTACAACACATTAAATTTAAAATTGGGTTAAAATAAACTAATGCATATTAAACTACGTATTAAATTAAAAATGGAGTTAAACTAAACTAGTACATATTAAACTACTACTACACATTAAATTTAAAATTGAATTTAACAAAACTAGTACATATTATACTACGTACTACATATTAAATTTAAAACTGAGTTGAACGATAAAAATGTGAAATTTTCAAAAATACCTTATTTTTTTCCTATTACTTTATTATTTATTTTTAGAAAATATAAAATGAAATATACAAAGATGAATAATAATAAAAAATATGCTTATAGACTATTAAAACATGCAAAAACTCACCAGATAGTAAATTACCAAATATAGCAGTTATGCTTGGCAGACTAGCAATCCAAGTTATTTGATTGCTGGTTACGTATGAAAACCTACTGCCAGGTCTTTTCATGTCCACGCTAGCTGAAGCAGTAAAGGCTGATATCATACCCACACCAACAATATTAAGCAATGCTGCCATAGCTGCAAATTCAGCCTTCCATGTTATTAATTCAGCCATTTTGAATCTATTTATTTTATCTTCACATAATAAATAATTTTTCAAAAGTCTTTCAGTGTATTATTGCAATTTTTCTCTTATTTATGATGGATAAACTTTAATTTGCGAATTTAAATTTATATAAAAGAAATTAATGCAAAAATAACCCGAAACTTTTGTCCTGTTTACGAAAACGGAAAAACAAAGTAAACACGCACAAATGTAGTTAATGTACTTATCGTGTTGATTTTTTTTTTTTTTCATGATAGATAAACTAAGACAGATAAATTTGATATGAAAACGAAAATAGAACGTACGTAAGTTTCTAATCAAAATTATACTTGATCATGTCATTAGATAAATATTGCCCATGTCTGTGGGATAAATATTGAAGAGAAAATTAGTCTGCATATTGTCAACGCTTGAGGGAAATATATAATTAAGTTAAAAATGTTAGATATTTTTACACTTCGATTTTAGTTTTTAAAAAAAATCATCATTTTAGTGATTTTTAGATACTATTTCTAAATAAGAAACGGTTGTATAAAGATTTATGCATACTGTCAATTCTTAAAATTTTTATTAAAAAAATCAGCAATCGTATATATCTTTTGTAAATAATTATTTAATTTTAATTTAACTATTTTTATAATAACCTCAATGTTTCAACAGTTTGATGATCTTTGTTACTTATGAAAAAATGCCCTTTATTTTTAATGTAATTCCTTTTAAAATACAATGTACAAACAAAAATGCCAAAATGTCGCTTAGTTGGCGACATTTTGGTTCTAATTCGTGCCAAATGAGAAGTTTATTGAAATAAGTTTGAATCTTAACATGAAACAATTGCTAAACCGATAGCACATGTTAATAGTATGAGCTAAATACATTAATTTCCAAAAATTGGAAAAAAAAAAAATTGATTAAATAGCATGTGAGCATTAATTTTTCATATATCTCGCACTTTTCGTTTACTTATGGGCCATACCATAGTCACATTTTCTAGTCATGTAATCACAACTTCGACGTTATTTCTTAATTGTTGAAAACCATTACATTATTGATTAATTTGTACATTAGTTAGATGACTTAGCAATTTTTATTTCGCAATTTTATATACAAATGATTTATCATTGTTTCTTGCTGTAATAAGTTTTTCTTCTTATCCCACTTGGTAGACAGCAACATCTATACCAAGTCCAAAAACTCGTGTGGTCTCATGGGAAAGGGGAGAATAGTTTTTGTTGTAATGGAGCACCTGTAGGTAAAAGTTTGACTCGGCTCCGTGACACTGAAGAAAGAGGGCCGTGCCTTCCGGAAGAACTTTTAGGAGAAAGTGTCCACATTTGCGTAATGTTTAGGGAAAACCCTGAAAATTCCCACCAGGTAGTCCGCCTAAAGAAGGCAAGATGCTGGACATCACAAATGCCATCGAGACTCCTCGTTTTTAAAACAGTGTTTACAAATCCGCCAGTGGATTAAACCTACATCCTAATGCTCATCAACGGCGCTCTTTGGCACTGAGCCACGAGTCGGGTGTTGTCATAAGTAAAATGTTTCATTGAAAATTTGAATGAATATACGATTTTATGTATATTATTGCAAAATGCATGCAGATGCTATATAAACAATCTATTTTCGGTACAATATCTTATTAATAAACAAATATATGTTTAACAAAGCTGTACTTATCTGGGTTTTAGCAAATTCATAAAGTATGGTTCCCAGCCTACTTGTGATTGAAATAGTTAATTTTGAGGCAATTGTGATACTCATTTATTTTCGTATGAAATAAAAAAAAAAAATATTCAGAAATAATTTTCTGTATGTTATTGGGGCTCATTTTATACTATACAAAAAAATTTAATAAATAGAAATGCGTTGTTAAAAAAAATTACTATGAAATTTTTTAATTAAAACTATTTTAATGAAAGCACTTCTAAAAAAATTAGTTTCCTTGCATTTAATAGTATTGACACTTTATGTATATTGTGAGAAACAAAAATATGAGGCTACTTTATGCTTCCTCACAATTTTTGTAAGTTTTAATGATTTGAACACAATTAAGAACTAAACAAACTTTTAAACTATATTTCAAATATAAATAAAAATAAGTGCTCATCAAATATCAAATGACAATAGCTTAAAAAGCAAAAACTTCCAAAAAAATAGCTTAAAGATATTCATCCTCTCTGCCACATATACATTTTTGAACTTAATGAAGCTGTTTTTCTCACGAGAAGAGTTTTGATATTTCATTCCCATGAGAGAGGAATCTATGTTATTTGACAAGTATATAATAACATTCCATCACCCAAATTTGACAGTAGCCAAACAAGTATTGTAGGTAGTTATATTACATGCAATTAGTGTTTTGTACTAATGAGAATATGTTATTCAAATCTGATAGCAGATATTCGGTATTATGCATAATGAGACTCAGGAAATTAGCAAATGTCTGTGCGATCTTCACAGGTCGAAACAACTACAAATTGAATATGAACTATACCATGAGTGGTTCCATCGTGATGGGTGATCAATGATGTAGATCAATGAAAAGCGAGGGAAGCTACCCCCCCCTTCCCACCTTGACGGATTGTTTTAAAAGGAGGTTTTGGTGAAGAAGAGAAAGAGAGTTCTGCGACGAGTCGACCAGAAATGTTTCTCTTAAGTGACTGAATAGGCCGGAGTTTCAGCCTGTTTCCAAAGTGAGCCCTTTTATGGTTTCATGTATCATGCCGTGTGGTAATTAAGGTCTGCCGCAGACCAGGCAATTAGAGAACTTTAAAAATTTTCGACTTTGGAGTGAACTGCACTCGTAATTTAATCGTGCATTTGTGATCAAAGTAATAATTTATATTTTCCTTTCTTTGTATAATAACCCAGAGCTTTATATCTGTATATAAATATATATATATATAATAATAAAAATTAATGCTTTCCATGAACCTGAAAGTGACCCTCTTCTTGAAGCCGTTATGGGTCTAATATAGGCCAAGAATATAGCAAGATTATTATTATATTAGCAATCCTTCTTTGAAGATAATGCAATTTCAAAGTCAAGTAACATTTGTAAAATATAAATGTTTTAAAGTGAAAATTTTATTTTCATTATTTTTGAGAAACAAAAAAACATGTTGAAAACAAAAACTTTTGCTAATATGCGGAAGAAAATTCATTATTAATTAAAAATAAAAGTCATCTCAACGAAACGTATCAAAATTGCCCGAATTTCCGCATTTTACCACCTGAAACATATTAAGCAATAAATAAATGCAGAAAAGAGAACGAGGGCCGATTTATAAAGTGCATTGAAGAAACTCTTGCTGAATCGGTCAGGATATTAGCTTTCTAATGCTAAATATTTTTCTATAAAGAATTTAAGCATTGATACGCTTTAAACTGAAATAATAGCTATTGCAAGAATTATAAATGTACTATCTTTTTCATCATTAATAATAGCACGACAGTTCCAAAGTGGGCCAAGGTCTTCCTTTGAAGAGATTTCCATGCATTCCTCTGGGTGACAAGGTTCTTCCAATTCCTAACCTTTAGCATAGCAAACATTTTTTTCAACTGCGTCTGTCTATCCATCGCAACTTGGGTCTACTTCTTCCTCCTTGTGGGTTTGTCAAAACGAGCTTTTTACAGGGTTTAAATCACTCATTCTAAATGCATGAGCAGCCCAGTTTAATCTATTGATCTTAATACATTTTATAACATCTGAGTCTTTGTAGTATTTATAAATTTCTGCGTTCTACCGTCTTCTCCAACAATCACTTTCCCAAACACCTCCAAGAATAGCCCTTAAAATCTTCCGCTCAAATGTACCCAAATGGGTCTCATCAGATCTTGGGAAAGTCTGAGTTTTAGAGCCATAGATAAAAATAGGTGTAATAAGGGTTTTAAATAATAAATAACAAGAATTTAGTGTACTCTGTAGCATATCTTCAAGCTACACGTGCCCCCTGGATAGTGCTAAATGAGTAACAGCGGTGTAGCCCTTGCTTATGGCATAAAGATTAACTGTCTCTATTTGCCAGCTGGATTAGAGCAACAACTACATAATATAATATCTATATTTTTAGGTGTGTAAATAAAATCTGCAAGCAATAAATTATTTTTATCTTGTCATAGTATACAAGAAAATATCCTATTGATGAGAGTTGAAGGAAACTTAATGTAAAAAATTGATTGTATCATAACAATGAAATTTATTGTATCATAACTATTTCATGTTTTTAAATCATTGTATCATGCTATTGTATCATCATTATTAAAAATTAAAAATTGTTTGTTATGATAAAATTTAATACATTATTGTCCAGTTAATTACGAAATGAATGTAATTATATTAAAAACCTTATTGAGAAGATTATGTCCTTTGTTTATCGAAATAAAAACAACACATAAAAACAGAATAAAATATTTTTTTATTATTGAAACTACTAAATCGTTGGGCAAGTATTTAAAGTTACTTGACCAAAAATTCTAGACTGAGCTAAACTCTGTGGCTTAGAATCCAATTCAAGATACCGCATGCAGCCGGCAAATTGGTCAGTTGTCAGAATACCACGTTTCGATAGAGATTCAGCCGGCAATCCTCCAATATACAATGGATCGTTGGTATCTGTAGACGAAACTCCACCAACACCTATTCCTGGTTCAACGAAGTCTCCGTCAACGCTGAGGGTGACGAAGTTGTTGGTCTTTGCCACTTGAATGGTGTGGAATTGTCCATCGCATAGGTGATGTTTATCGGTGGGGTTGAAGGTGGCAGTTATTGGACCTGCTCCGTTGTCCACCCCAAACTCGATTCGTCCGTCTACCAGTTGGAGAATCAAGTAATCTTGTCGGCCATGGACAGCCATCAAGATTCCAGAAAGATTTCGGGGTTTTATGTCTAGTGTTATAGAAATACGTTGTCCAACACGGAATTTATCGTCTGTAAAGACCAAAACAGTAATAAAAGATTAAGTAACAGTCATTAATAAATTAAATATACATATTCTCATATGAATTCTATCATAAAGAAAAGTGTTATAGATGCTATTTTCCCCTATAAGTTAATATTATTTCCACACTCTACCTATTTTCTAAGGACGTTGTTGTTGTTACTAATCCCCCTGATGCAGGAGAGCCTACACCAGATCCAAAAAAGACTCCGTCGCAGGCGACGTCCGTGGTTAAAGGCAATATGCAGCTTCACTTTTAACGTGGAACCACGAGGGCTGAAGACTGACTAAATCTCAAGACAACGCTCTGCGATCCTATTAGACGGGGACCTACGGTTTAAAGTGGATTCCGAAAAACTACGAACATCCAGGGCACCACCGATTTTCTAAGGGTTAATGCCTGATCGGGCTGATGGCTGAGTGACTAGAGCTCTAGCGATTGGTACCACAGGTTTAGGGTTCTAGTTCCGGCGGTGTTATGGACGCTTGTAGTGGTTCGGGAATCCACTTTAAACTGTGGTCCCGGTCTAATATGACCGTAGAGAGACAAACTAAGGGTTTGGGCATAGCGCTAATAAACCTACCCCGTAAAAAAAAAAAATTCTTATATTTCGAAATCTGGCAAAAGGCCTTGTTCACCATCGGATATTGAGCCAAATATGATGATAACATACCAATTTTATTCATATTCATGAATGAAGCAGCAAAAAACGTATAATTATTATTTTAAAGCAGTTAAAAATTAACCTATTAGATTTAAATATGAGTTAGTGACTAAGAAATCTTAATTATTCATTATTTTTTTTTGCTTAGTTAAAAAATATGTTTTCGTGATTACACTGTTACAGTGATCTTTTTATGCATAATAAATAGAATAAAAAATGGAAATAAAAAATAAATAAAAATGAGAATAGTATCAAAAAAATTTAAAAAAAAATAAATAGTATCTCATAATGAACTTACAAAGGACGAGATGACCTCCTTCAGATGAAAAGAAGGTTCCCTCCTCTACGTTGTTGGAACAACCGGTTGTATTTCTGGTGAGAGTTGGTTTCTCACCTGTCAGAAGCTCGCCCTGTGCTTCCACGTTGCGGATGCAGCCAGGGAAGGAATAGTTGATTCCCTACAGAGAGACATGTTTTTTTTTTTTTAGATAATCTATAGCATCAGACAACAACATTATTTTAATAACATTGAATAAGTATGATTCTGTTATTAAAGAGAAAAACACATTAAACAAAATGTGTATAATTTCTTTTCGTATTTCTATTTTAACCATTTATGATTAATGTTATTTTTTATTGACATCATTTAATATAAAAGACGGCTTTTACACGAACATTATATTTTTAATTTATTAAATAAATTGTCTATAATTTCTTTTCATATATTTATTCTGACTATTTATGCTTAATATCAGTTTTCAATGATATCATTTAATATGAAAAGATGATTTTTGCATAAGCATTATATATTTAACTAGCAGACCCGGCCACGTTTTGCTGCGGCTTTCTTGTATTCCGTTCAATCATTAGATACTATAATTGGTATTGTTAAGGAAGTGATTGGTAAAGAATGATGAAAAGTTCAAATTAAGCTTCTACGAATAGAAAATGTTTAATTTTTATTAATTTAATGAATGAGGTAGATAATGTTGATTTTTAACACTGTTTTATAATTTTTTACTAATTTATTTTTTAATAATCATTACTTTCCTTTATCTAAGAACTAAGCGATGAACAATATTTCTTGTTAATCTGTCTTTCGTCAAAATAAATAAATTCGTTAAATAATTTAATAAGTTGGTTATGATTTTCCAACAATTCTACAATAGATCTTTGTATTTGCTTGTTCGATAAAATTATACTGACATCGAGTTGTTACACGTTCTTCAGAACTGCCCATAAAATAAATTTGAAGAAATTTTGTCTCTTCATTAGGTATTGGCATCAACGACCCGATCTTATGGTACACCTGACCTTGTATTTTGAACGCACTTTCAAAATTACGTCCATCGGATGAGAAATCGTAAATTTTAGTTGCGCCAAATGACGTCAATGGCGCCAAATGACGAAATATGAAAATCGTCGATTTTGCATTTAAATAAAAAAAAATCTGTATAAAAACTATCCTATCTCTCAAGTTGGAACAAAACACACATTTAAGAAAAAAAAAAGTTAAAATCGGATTGTTAGTTTCAGAGTTCATCCCGAACAAACATCGTGACACGGGAATTATATATAATAGATTTATTAGGAAATTATAATAGTTTTTACTTAATTACTTCATTATTAAGAAAACATATATAGATTAATTAATATTAATTTTCAATGAAAGAGTCTATAAAATAATAATTAATACGAATGCCAATTAATTATTATTTTATGGACTCTATTTTAACCTAGTAGAACATTTTGTGGTGAAACATTATATTTACTGTTTTTTCATAAATTAGCCATCGATTCATGCAAAGAAGTTTCAAAAGAAAAATATATTTAAAAGTTTGGCAATCGATATGAAAATGTAGGCTTTTATGTTACCCATAAAATTATGGGTATTGTTTTGGGGAAATTGATTTTTCGTTTCCTTGATTAGTTTTCGATTCCTTGACCAGTTTTCAGTTTCCTCGGCCGTTTTGAACATTTCTTATTGGTTTGTTTAAATTTCCTTCATGAGCTATTTTATGTATAATATTGATTTAAATTACTTTCGCGTATCAATAACTATAATGTAAACAAAAATAATATAATGTAATAATGTGCCAATAACTATAATATAAAATACCTTTTTTTAGTGTTCTGAAAAATGTATTTTGCAGGAAAAGAAAATTGTTCGGAATTACACAGTTTTTTTTTTTATTTTTCAAGATTAGCTGTAATACATTTTGTTCTTATGTTAAATTTTAAATTTTATGGGGAACCTGTATATTCAGTCAAATATTTGTTTTGAACAAGTAAGTTATCTGTTTCTATTTTACTTATTTTATTTTTTGTTTGCTTGCAAAGAACTCGAATTACACCTCAACAACTTTTTCTGTCAGAATAAGTAAGAGTTTAAATTCGTAATATATACAATGAAATACCACAAATCTGCTAGATATATCGCGCGAATTTTCTAAGCACAGATTTAAAAAATGGTACTTGAGTTGGACATTCAGAAAAGAAAGTTAGATAATTTAGAAAAGCTATTCGTACATGTTTCACATGTTGCGTAACATTATTTTCCAGATAAACACACAAAATGCAACTTATAACCAATCTGCAGTTAAATTCACCGAATAGATTTTAACAAGCAAATACCGACAGGCGAATGTGTCGCGCACAGTCGTTGAGTCCAGCTAACGTCATCAAGAATATATGAGTGTAATTACTTGTTAAAAAATACGATACTGTAAATAACTGTAATAAGTAATATTGATATCTATTTTTCTGTTTGTTCATTTAAAAAAAGGTAGATTTCTAAGGGGCAGCTGAGTAATTTTTTATCTGTAAATTGGACGATTAGACAAATAAGTTTGTGGACAATTTCATGATCATCTATTGACATGTAAGTGAACATTCGATGTTTCTGATGAATTTATGAATAATTTCGAGTATCGTAATATCTCACTTTGAGGTTGTTCTTGGCTTCCCTGGACACCTCCTCAGTGACGCCCCCGATGTAGAAGGGGGGCTTGACGTTCACCGAGTTGGCTGAGCCTAGGGAGGTGCCACGCACTTCCTCGTCGTCGTCGATGACGAGCCTTCCCTCCTGGCCCTGCCTGGAGAACACTACCCGATGCCACGTCCCGTCGTTGTAGCTCTTCTGGGACGAAATCATGGCGGTGCCCGTGCCGCAATTGAACACGTAGATGATCTAAAAAAAAAAAGAATGACAAGAATTATTTTCATTTGAAATATTTGTTACAGTTTGTATTCGTGGTTATTCATTTTCAGTGCAGCTATCTTACAGGAATGATAAGTCTTTAGCCCTAAAATCCAAAAGTTTACAGAAAAGAATTCAATATGAAATACGCAAGAAAAGATAATGTACTAAAATGAATTTATGTCTTGCCAACATGTATTTGAAAGTAGTTTAAAAATGTAGTATAAAATTATCATTGATTTTGTATATATATATATATACAGGTTGATTATAGTTAAAGTCTCACTTTCAAAATGCTGTTAAAAATAAAATAAAAAAAACATCTTAGACCGTCCACCACCAAGTTTAAATTTGAACTGAAGATACTCAAAAAAGGAAAAACGGTATGGCATCAAAAAAAGTTCCACAGATTTTTCCCATCCAATTTTGTATGAACTCATCGTGGTTGATGGGATGGTGGTTTCCATCAACAGTGTCACCACTTCTGAATGACTTGAAGGCCATTTTTTTCCGTCAAAAATCCGAAACAATGAAGCACATTGAAAACTACAGTTGGTTTAATGTGCAACTCATGCCAAATACGTTGTCATTTCGATTCAAAATATCACTGGCAGCCGAATTCACTTTCTTTATGCCGCTTACGGGCCATCTATTAATGCACTTTGGAAACTTTTTCGATGCCATACCGTTTCCTCCTTCTTCAAGTATCTTCATTTCAAATTTGAACACACTATGACGAGTGTTTCTTTTTTTCTACAGCATTTTGAAAATGGGACTTCATTATAATCACTCTGTATATGTATATAATGGTTTTAAGCGTATATTAAATAATGTATTATGCAAAAATTCAACATTTCTTACCTTGCCATCCTTCATTATCAGCCCAACAAAATCAATGTGTTTGCTGTCTGATACGTAAAACATGACACCACTGCCTGAGGAGGATTTGAATTCCAATGCAAAAGTGCTGTCATCTAAAATAGTGCCCATAAATGAGCCAGGTTTAGTAAATTGCTGTCTACTGTAGGGTGTGTTGCCAAAACGAATACCATCGCTTGGTTTGACAGAAGTGTCCCTCCTCGGTGGAAGAGGTAGGGCACATTGTCCTACCGGGGTAGGATCTGGCCCCTCAGGGATGTCTGCACTACCTTCTATCTCCTCAAACGGTGTTGTACCTGAAAGTGGTATCAAGAAAATTTAAATACATTTAATAGAAGAAACAATTATGATTCAACAACTACTTTTCGAAACCTCTATTCTACTTACAATTCTACTTTTGCGAAATATATTGTACATATATTGAACTACATTGTATATAAATTGAATATATATATTGAGCTACATTGTATATAAATTTTAAAAGAAAAACTTAATCTCGTTCGCATTTCTTTTATTTATTTATTTATTTTTCTTCTGTGAAAAGCCATTCAAGTATAGTTCTATTGCACAGTCTGAATATTTGTTATACCAAAATTCTGATTAAAAGTAATTTTTTTTAATAAATGAATCAGAATATGTTTTTCTCCTCTTAAGTTAATACAATACTAAATTTAAAAAAAAAAATGTAAAATAAGTGTAGAAGATTTTAAAATTTAGCAAAAATTATGAAATATGTAGTTTTTATTCATCGAAAATCTCACGTTTCATTAACCAAATAAAAATCGGTGTCATCACAGATATTTTCCCATAGGTCTTTCTGGTTTTCCTTATATTTATAGAACGTATGGGAGAAAATCTTGAAAATTAACAATAGAAAATCTATCTATTCCAATCACTATGAAATCTACTTCCTTTTAAAACTAATGAATATAACTTCTTCATTTGCGCAACATCCTCAATGGTGGGCATGGTGTTTGCCTATTGGCAGATAATGATTATAACTTGCAACTTTATATTGAACTCGCGTTGAATTTCATTTGAATTAAATGTGCTTCAAATGGGGCCTGATTGCCGTGTGGCAATATTTTTGCATTTCTTATAATTATTCAAAAGTGAAATCTTATTAGAATGGTCTTTATTTAAGTTATTTGAATTTACTTAATACAAAAGAAAAGGGATAATTAAGGAGATTTAAGACATGATTAATTAGGATAAGGATTCTTTTAATTAGGATAATGATTATTTTAATTAGGATGATTTAAGGAAAGGATTTAAGTTCAAAGGAATTATAATGAGGATTTAATTTAATGGCTGAATGACTATCGCTCGGTGCCACAGGTTGGAGGTACGAATCCTGGCAGTGCCATGGATGTTTGTAGTAGTTCGGAATCCACTTTAAACCGTATGTTCCGGTCTAATAGGATCATAGAGCGTTGTGGGGGTAGTGTTACTCGCATCCGTAGCATATCTTCAAGCTATCCGTGGGTATGGCTAATTGCTTATGGCTATATTTGCATATAGAATCCTTGCTTATGGCATAAAGATTTACTGTCTCTGTATTGCCAACTTAGTATCACAACTTTTATATTGAACTCATATTGAATTTCATTCTAATTAAATGTGCTTCAAATGGGCAAAAGTTGGTCGAATAAAACAGTTAATTAAAACTAAATATATCGGTAAACTTGCACATTTGAAAATGATGTTCAATCCTTACATTAGAATTCCAAAATAAAAATAAATTTGTTTTCTTACTTTCTGTCTCGTCTGTATCTGTCTCTGGCGTGGACCCTACTGGCAAAGGCGCATGCGTTGTTTCTTCAAAAGGATCTTCTAATGGGCAACTAGCAAGTGAAGCAAACATCTTATCTTGCGTGTCGGCAAAGTTCTGGAATATATTATTTACAGTTGTATCTCCAAGACATCCAACAAATGGTGAGTAATATTGCACTATGTCTTCACTGATAGCAAAGCCATCAGGTACGCCAGCAAAGTACATTGGTGTAGTGGTCGTCACCAATGCATCGACTGGCAC
Source organism: Caerostris extrusa (assembly GCA_021605095.1). Lineage (NCBI taxonomy): Eukaryota > Metazoa > Arthropoda > Arachnida > Araneae > Araneidae > Caerostris > Caerostris extrusa. The sequence continues at coordinate 4,423 of BPLR01011329.1, read as the reverse complement.
TTCAATCTCAACTGAGAAGAAGTCATCGATGTCCAACCTCATCTGTCTGAGAGCTTTTGTGGCAGACACATAATGCCATTGTAGATCATTATATTTTACGTCACGACTTCTGGTCTCGCCGCCAGGTCTGCTCTTCATAATGATATTGCCATTATGTAGTCCTATGAATAAATAGTTACTGTTGTCTTCGTTTGCGGAATAGAATATTACGCCATTTTCTTTGTCGGTTTTGAATTTGAAAGTCAATTGGGCGAGTTTTTGTAGATTGGCAGGTGGCATTGCTATGTAGCCGGCTGAGACATTGTTGAATGAAACAGTCCGGGCAATCTGGAAGAAAAAAAAAAAAAAGTGAAATTATACAGTATTGTTTATTGGCTAGCATTAAAATGTATAAAAACATATTCTTTGCTTTATTTTTAGATACTAACCGTTACAGGACATCCATTTACAACGCCAAGAGCTTCTTTATTTTTGTTCAGATCTGTTATTTCAGCACTTATTTGCATATCCATTATACAACCTTCAAATCCGATATTGGTTATTCTTGAAAAATATATAAAAAATTATTGAATGCTAAATAAATTTGTATTTAAATTAAATGATTTCCCTTTCATAAATGAGTTGTTTTAATCTAAAATTGTTTATAAAAAGGCGTCTAAATAATTTAGCGTCTCTTAATTTTGATATAGTATTAAAAAAAAAAAAAGCGGAGAAAGAAATTAAATTTCACCTTCTATAAGTAAAAATACCATGCATGTTATTTATTTATTTTTGTAGGATGAATGTATATGTAACTAGCAGAACCCGACATACGTTGTCCTGTCAAAAAAAAAAAATGCATTGTGAAAATTGCATATCATGTAGCGAATATATTCTCCATGTTCCAATATATGTGCATATTAATTTTCATGGATATCATTTGAACGGTAAATTTCATCAAAATCGGTCAAGCAGTTTAGAGGAAGTCAGATATGACATTATATTTAGTTTAGAGAAGTTCAGGCGACATTATATTTACTCAAAAGCTACTTTACTTCAAAAACGAAAAAAAAATTTTTTAAGAATTAAAATGAATCTACTAGTATCTGTAATAGGGCCTTTATTAGACTGTATTAATAGAAACTAGAATTAGTATTATTAGAAAGGATGTGATCTATACTTTCCGTTATTATTTCATATCTCATATGTATAATTTAATTTAATACTAAATAATTACAAACTTGCCTGAAATGAGAAAAAAATAAGTAAAGTACATTGAATTTTAAGCTAAAATTAAAATTGTAAAGGATTAAAGAGTTCTAAACTAGAAGTAAACTATTGGGAAATTAAGGAGATATATTTTTAAGGAAATAAGAATAGCATTACGGTATGAGAAGGGTTGCTGCCTGCGCGGATATCCACCCACAAAAATCTGATTAGTTGTTGACAACGTAGTTTCGCCTCCTGGTGATACTGCACTGTCGACTTCCACTTGGTCCACCTGTGAAAGCATTGAAAAATCACACATAAAAATCCCCTTTCATTTAATATCTCATAAAATTTATCCAAAGAATTTCCTCGTGATACAAAAGGAACAGGAAAGATTATCCATCATCGCACAATTTATACCTTAAGTACTGCATCTTTGTCAAAACGTGCTGCCTCCAAAGAATGCCATTTACCATCATTGTATGTATCTGGAGATTTCAGAGTTGCTAGGCCAGTTCCCAAATTGTATTTCAGAATAATGTGACCGTCTTGTATTTCAAGGGCAAAGAAGTCATTCTGAAAAAGGAAATCCATAGTTTAATTTATATGTAAATACATATATATATATGCATAATATATATATATAATGCTATAAAAATGCTATAAAGACCCAGATATTATAAAATTTATTAAGATAAATAGGTTAAACTCGTCTGCCATGCATTTAGAATGAAATGATTTTAAACCCTGTAAAAAGGATCGTTTGGCAAAAGCCACAGGGACAAAAAGGAAGAGAACGACCCAAGTGGACTGTCTTGTTATTGATGGTGATGATTATACATATAATAATAATCTCTTCAATGGACTAAAATAAAGAATGAAAGACTAATGAAACTGTTGCATCTATTCTACATGTTTGCAATATGATGGAATCGATATAGTAAACCAGTATACAGAGTATAGATTATTGCAATCTTTCGACAACGTTGTTCCAATGCTACAATTATTGACTATTTTCAATTAAGCTATGTCATATCACAGTTATTTTGATCAAAAATCTAGTAATCCTTCATTTTTTTAGCAAACGTGGATAAAAAACCTTTATAGCCCAGGTGTCCCGTTTATATCTCACTAATTACCACTAAATTGTATCATTATGCAATTGCTAATTTCTATATCATTCCTCTAATAAAAAAGAAGAAAAAAAAATAGATTTGAAAATTTTAATGAGTTTTTCAGCTGATTTGGGGATTTATTTTGAAAACCGAGTTTTCCTAAGAGAAATCGGAGAAACATGTATTCGGTCTTTTAACCAGGCAAAGCACAGTTGTAGCATTTTTTTTCTCACGAGAAGAGTTTTTGAATTTCATTCCTAATAGAGAGAGAATTTTATTGCACTCCCATTCTACAAAAGCTATATAAATATTAAAACTAAACATATTACTTTTCGTAATTATAAAATTTAGAAAATTAGTGTTTGGAAACTTGACTTTGAGATTTCAATCGTTCAAATCAGGTTATAGATATTTCGGTTGAACAGCGAGGTATTAATCAATCTTATTAATATCATATATAACAAGCTATTCAAATAACTACATTCAGTGACATTATGCTTCCAGGTATATATAACAAGCTTTTATTCATATAACGTACATTTTTTCCAATAAGGAAGAGCAATCCATCTTTAGCGTATGTCTTGAAAAGCATCTTGATAGTAGTTTCCGAAGAGAACTGGTGCCTCTTTCTGGGCAGGATAACGTATCCAGCCCCGCTGAAACGAAGTCCGTTCGAAGGCTGGACGGCTAGCTCATTCCTTTCCTCACACCCTTCTATGTTGTTCTCTGCAAACACAAAAGTCCCACAGGCCTACTGGAGTTTCTCCGAATTCCACGCCTTCTGTGCAGCCGTCGAAGTGGTAGTTCTCGAGAGTATCTGGCAACTGAAATGACAGGGAATATCGTATGAGTTACTAATTAATGTGAGCCACTTGACACAAAAAATGAACTTTTAATTGTTTAATTGAATTTTTAAAATTCTGTTAAAGATGTATTGTTTACAAATTCAATAGAAGAAAACTGAAGAAGTATTGACGAAAAGGACAATCCTCTTTTTTTTAAAGATACTTATTTAACTGTATAATCGCATGAGTTACTAATTATTTTGAAAAGAATTATGGAACTTCTTCAGATACTTGACATAATATGAACTTTTAATTGTTTAAAATTCTCTTAGAGATGTATTGTTTACAAACCCAATAGAAGATAATTGGAGAATTATTAGCAAAAGGACGATCCTCTTTTTGTTTTTTAAAGAGAATTATTAACTGTATGATTCTCGTGAGTTACTAATTAATATGAAAGAATTATCGAACTTTTAGGCACTTGACACGAAATGAATTTTTACTGTTAATTTAATTTTTTAAAATTCTCTTAGAGATGCATTGTTTACAAAAACCAATAGAAGAGAATTGAAGAAGTATTGTCAAAAGGACAATTCTTTTCTTTTTTTAAAGATAATATTTTTTTAACTGTATGATTCGCAAGAGTTAATAGTTAATTTGAAAAAGAATTATCGAACTTCTTCAGGCACCTGGCACACATGAACTTTTAATTTGCTTAATTGAATTTTTAAAATTCCGTTAAAGAGTTATTGTTTACAAAATTCAACAGAAGAGAAACGAAGAAATATTGGCAAAAGGCAATCTTCTATTTTTTGTTAAGAGAATTATTTAACTGTATGATTCGCATGAGTTACTAGTTAATTTGAAAAGAATTATCGAACTTCTTCAGGCACTTGACAAACATGAACTTTTAATTTGCTTAATTGAATTTTAGAAATTCTGTTAAAGTTCTATCAATTATTTGATTTTTTAAAAGATTGATAAAAAAATCAAATAATTGATTGATTGTTTATTAAATCTAATAGAGGAGAATTGGAGAAGTATTGGCAAAAGGACAATCCTCTTTTTTTAAACAGAATTATTTGATTGTATGATACGCATGAGCTATTAATTAATTTGAAAATAATTTGTCGAACTTCTTCGGGCATTTAGCAGAACATGAACTTTTAATTGTCTTGATTTAATTTTTAAATTCCGTTAGAAATTATTGTTTACAAAATTCAATAGAAGGGGCTGGAGAAATATTGATAAAAAGAACAATTCTCTTCTTTTTTATGGGAATTATTTAACTGTACGATCTTCACATGAGTTACTAATTAATTTGAAAAAAATGTC
>BPLR01011328.1:0-22168 GCA_021605095.1 Caerostris extrusa | reverse complement strand
ATGAAAGCTTTTCGAAAGCACTGCGCATTTATACCTGTTCTGCGCGATGCTACTGCCATCTGAAAATTTGCATATTGCTATCCATGACTTTGTCACTTCAGTGTATAAAACACTGAACTCTACTAAAAATGTCTACAGGGTAAGGTTGTCCAGTCCAATGCTCTACAAAGTTATATTAAACCGGAACATACGGTTTTAAAGTGGATTCCGAACCACTACAAACATCCATGGCACCGCCGGGAACTCGAACCAAAGCCTGTGGTAAACAGAGCCAGAGCGCTAGTCTCTCGACCATTCAAATATAATGCAAATAAATCGTAAAATTTAAATTTTCTAATGAAAATTGAAATAAAAGTCTTTAAAATATCAAAAGCAAGAATAGAATACATTGAGGAAGATGTTATTGTAATTTATTGATGAAACACAACTAACATAAATTTTATAATTAATTTTGGGCAATAAGGCCGATGATTAGTCATCTGTCTTCTTAACTGAGGGATATCAGTTCGAGTCTGGGTAACAAAAATCATGCAAATTACAGAAAATCCTCCCGTGAAAGTTCGAAAAAGTAGTTGAACGGTGCGTAGAAATTTTTGTTGCTTCTGCAAATGCATTTTTTAAAATTGTGGGGACACCTGGAGATAACTTTGGCATGATGATGCTGTGTTTCCATAATAAAAGTGGTGAACAAGTTCAGAGTTTAATGGTATCAAATGGAAAAAAAGCTTTAAGCACAGTGCCAACCGTGCATTTTAAAAGTTAAATTAAGCACGAGTATTAAGAATAAGTGTCTCGTGTTTGCAAAATTTAAATATATCATATGTCAGAGACATTTTGCATATGTCTGAGACTGTAAAAATAAAAGCAGATGAAAATATATTGGAATTATTATGTCCAATTAAAATTTTTTTAAATTTTAGAATTATAAAAGAAACATTCATTTTTTTTTATGCATCGGACATTGTAGTAGAAATATAATTTTTTAATTTTTTAGATTTTAAAATACAAATATTATAAATTAATTTGTAACTAAAAATATAATCAACTCCAGTCTCCTACTTTGATTGGATAAAATTATTAAATTTTTCTTGATCAACTTTATTAAAAATAATTTTATTATCATATTACAAGTTAAAAATAATATATGTATGCAATTATTTGTAAAGCTATATTATATATGAAAACATATTTTACAAATTTCTCTGGAACTGTAACATGCAGCAAATGACTTTAAAAAATGTAAACTTGCTTTATTTAATATGCCTTTTAACTAGAAATAACAAAAAAAATCCAAGTAAATATTACTGATGTATAAAGCTCAGACAGTATATTATTTATTCAGATTGGGTTGTCTGTACTTCATCAAGAACTGCAAACTAAAATCTGGAGTAAAAAAATATTCTAAATCCACAGTTTAAAAAAATGAACCAGTTTTTATATAGCTTTTATTCAAAAAACAGCATAAAGATAGATAGAAGAAAAAAAGTCTGGCTTCATACTGAAAAAAGAAAAAAAAGTCTTCAAAACATGTGCAAAATATCGTCTAACTTTGAAAAAAATCTACCAGAAGATACATAAAAACTCAGGCATAAAAAAGTCAACGGAAATGATTTGCCAGTCTCCCATTATGCTTTACTAAAAGCCAGGCTGGAATTTTTTGCTTTGGAGGGGGGGAAAATGACTTTTAAGTATAAATGCACAACAAAAATATTATTCTGTATTCAGAGGAAAAAATATATTCTTTTAAGATTTAAAAGCAAGGAAAAAAGCGTACAAAGATTGGAACAAAAAAAACCCAAGTTTTTTGTCTTAGTATATACAGTCTGAAATTGCGAAAAGACTGCAGCCGTGTGTGGGGCTTCTCTGTCGTTTACAAAAACTGCTCAGCCAATTAAAGTTAAGAAACTGACTTTTTGTCTGTCTTTACGGTAATCAAATTTTACCTCAATGTGGATGAAAACTTTTATGTTGTAAATTTTTAGTAACAAAATGACAGGGTTTTTTTACAATTTTTTTTAATGACAGCCATTTTTCTCAGTTTTATTTATAAGTCTGCTTTTAGATGAATAATATATCTTATTCAGTTCTGATTAGTTTCGAAATTATGTAGTTAAACTTTCATTTGTTATTCGATTTGTAGACATTTTTAGTAGATTTTAATGTTCTATTCGGTTTACAAAATTTTTTTTAGTAGATTCGTAGATATTTTTAAATCTTATACTTTTTTTACATTACCATAGTATTTCAAAAAACATTCTTTGTTTTATCCTTTTCAAAATTACTTTATATCTTAAAACGTAAGTTTATAAATTAAGTTGTTACTAAAAAGTAATCAAAAAATATTTCTTACTTTGAATGGATGATATTCTTAAAATTTTGTAATAAACATTTTTAAAAATCCTTTTATTATCATAACAAATATTTAAATTAATATATGTTTCCTACGTAATAATTCATTTTTGAAATATATATTAAATATAAAAACCTATTTTATAAACTTCAGAACTTTTAAAATGCATGGAAATGATTTAGAAAAAATGTAAGCTTGCCTTATTTCATTTGCCTTTTAACTAGATATAAAAAAAAAAAAAACAGTTAAAGTTATAGAACATGGAGCTCAGACTATACGTTGTTTATTCAGATGGGTTGTCTGTACTTCATGAAGAACTGCAAACTAAAAATTTTGATAAAAAAATTCTAAATCCACAGTTTAAAAAAAAAAACCCAATTTTTATACAGCTTTTATTCAAAATAGCATGAAGAGAAAAAAAAAAAAAAAATGTCTGCCTTCATACATAAAAACGGAAAAATAAAGTCTACCAAAAAGACGTGCAAAATATCCTCTAACTTGAAAAAAAACCACCATCAGATATATAAAAACTCAGGGATAAAAACAACAGAAATGATTTGCCAGTCTCCTATTATACTACTAAAACCCAGGCGTGAATTTTTTTTTGCTTTAGACGGGGGAAAAATGACTTTTAAGTATAAAATGTACAACAAAAATATTATTCTGTATTCAGAGGAAGAAATATATTCTTTTAAGATTTAAAAGCAAGGAAAAAAGTTTACAAAGTGGAACAAAAAAAAAACACCAAGTTTTTTTTCTTGTTATAATACAGTCTGAAATTGCGAAAAAGACTGCCACCATGTATGTGATTTTTCTGTCGTTTACAAAAACTGCTCAGCTAATTGGAGTTAAGAAGTTTCTTTTTTTTTTTCTTTCTTTACTGTAATCAAATTTTACCACAATGTGGAAGAAAACTTTATGTTAAAAGTTTTAATAACAAATTGACTAGTTTTTTTTTTTTAAAAAAATTTTAATGTCAACCATTTTCTCAGTTTAATTTATATTTCTGCATTTTTCTGTCATATGAATAATATATCTTTGTCTAGTTCTAATTAGTTTCGAAATTATGGAATCAAACTTTCATTTGTTGTTGAAACTAATGAATTGAGAAAGAAAATTAGTTTTGAAAAAAAAAGTCGCATACAATAGCTTTAAATTTTAGTAATTTAGTAAACAATAGTTAATTTTGTATCTAAAAAGTAACATATGTTGGTTGTGACCGTCTTTAAAATTGAATAGTTTTCTTTTTATGACTTTATATTAATCATTCTAAAGATATATACTGTCTTCGATTTCAATGTTCTATTCGATTTATAAAGACTCTCAATCGATGAACCTAATACGAAACTAAACATTCTAGTGATTTGTTTAATATTTACATCTGTAATCTCGTGAAGAATATTTGTGTGTAAACGAGGATTTTTTAAAATTTAAAAAAAAAAAAGATTCGATTAAAAAAAAATACATACGTATTATAGTACACTAATGCAACATTTATTCTTATTTTTTTTCCATTTGATTGAACTTTACAGCAAAACACACAAAAAAATTCTTGTTTTTTCGATAAACTAAATCGAATCTAAACAATCCAGCGATTTCTTTATTGAGTCTGTAACCTTCTGTAATATTTTGTGGTAAACGAGGATTCTTTTTGTAAATTACAATACAAAACAGCAATTTGAAAAAAAAAAAATTAGCTATAACTAAATTTAACCTATTTTTATCCCATACTCCCTCTCACATCAAAATACTAAAAGAAGACTTTTTATCCTGGCTCTTCGATGAACTCAATACGAAACTAAACAATCCATCGGCAAAGAACTCTGCCCCTGCGATATTTACGCAACATACCAATTACACATTCCTCCGACCATCCCTTCCAAGACGAACACACAAGAGGTTGGAGCGGAAGGTCGAACGCTATCTGACACGAAACGATGTCAGCAAACAGATTCCGTTATGTGAACGAGACACGACGGCTCTGGTGTGTTCCTCCATTCAACCGGCCGGAATGAATGGAAAGGGAGGCAGAAGCCTGCGCCACCGTCCCCAGAAGAATGAAGAAATGTTTGTGGATTCCCCCCCCTGGCCCTGTTCATTCGAGGGAATTCAGTTTGCAACAGAATAAAGAAGTTGTTTACTTGGGATTTGACTTCCCATCCGAACTGGAAGTAAGGAAGAAAAAAGAACCAGACGTTCTTGGTACATTTCGGAGAGAGATAGAGAGAAAGATTTGGGAGTTTGTTGTATTTTTGAATAGTGCTGCTGGGTTTTTTCTATTGTTGTTTGACCTGCATGTAGGTACGATTTAAAATACAAGAAGTTGGAACAGTAAAAAGACAGGTTATGAGAATAAAATGTTTTGGAAGTAAAGAAGAAGCACAAGTTATGTACCTTTAACTTTTTATAACCTTTAAATTTTATAAAAATTTTATATAATTTAAATTTGCACTTTTTAAATATTTATTATTTCTATAATTACTTAATATTTTATAACATCAACTTTTATCACAAAAAGCTTTGTTACACAAGTTTTCATCATTGATGTAATTAAAACTGCCCAATTTTAATGATAAAAACCACCTATTTTTATCACCTTAATGCTATATTACACAAATTGTAATCATATACATGAAATTTTCTCATCTATTTGATTATTATATAATTTTCAAAGTTAAAGGTACATAATTTGTACTTTTCACTACCAAATATTTTATTCTCATAACCTGCCTTTTACAGTTCTGTATTTTAAATCGTACATACATACAGGTGAAACAACAATAAAAAAACCAGCAGCACAACCCTTCAAAAGATACATCAAATTCCTAAATCTTTCTCTCTATCTCTCTCCAAAATGTACCAAGAAGACCTTGTTTTTTTTTTTTCTTTACTTCTAGGTCAGATGGGAAGTCAAATCCCAAGTAAACAATTTCTTCATTCTGTTGCATACTGAATTCCCCCGAGTGAACAGTGCCAGGGAGGAATCCACAAACATTTCTTCATTCTTCTGGGGACGGTTTTGCCACCCTTTCCATTCATTCCGGCCGGTTGAATGGGGAACACACCTAAGCCCTCGTGTCTCGTTTACATAACAGAACATATATTTGCTGACATCATTTCGTGTCAGACAGAGCTCGACCTTCCTGTTCCAACCTTGTGTGTGTTCGTCTTCGAAGGGATAGTCGGAGGAGTATGTTTGATGTGTTGCGTAAATATCGCAGGGAAAACGTTCTTATCCGATGGATTGTTTAGTTTCGTATTGAGTTCATCGAAGAGCCGGGAAAAAAGTTTTGTTTTTTGGTATTTTGATGTGAGAGACAATATGGAATAAAAATAGGATTAAATTTAGTTATACCTAAATTTATATGATTTATTTTTACAGAATGCATGTCTTTTTTATTGAAATTTACAAAGAGTATGACAAAATATGACATGATGTTACAGAACTAAATAATAAACAAATTGCTAGATTGTTTAGTTTCGTATTGAGCTAATCGAAGAAACAAGAAAAAAATGTTTTGGTGTAAAAGATCAAATGGAATAAAATTCAGAATAAAATTTGTATAAATGTATCGATCGATTTTTTATTTATAAATATTCTTCGTTTATCACAAAACGTTACACTAGGTTACAAAACTAAATAGTAAATAAAATACAAATAATAAATTGCTAGATTGTTTTGTTTCATATTGAGATCATCGAAGAGACAGAAAAAAAACGCTCTGGTTTTGATGTTCTGTTGTGAGACTTTTAATGGAATAAAAATAGGAATACAGATAATTTTACCTAGTTTATATATATATATATATCTATATCAAACAAATTTGAGTATTGAAACATGCGAGATCTCCTCGCTTACCAGATAGCATCCACGGGGGTACAGAAGTAAATAATATATATATATATATATATATATTTCAAATAGCATTTTTTATTCAAAATTACCAAGTATTCTCGTTTACCTCTCAAAATATTACCCGAGGTTGCATAATTAATTAATAAACAACTCGCTGGCTTGTTAAGTTTCGTATTGAGTTTATACAAAAACCGGGGGAACAAAATTAGCTTTTGGTGTTATGCAGCAAAATATCAAATTTAATAAAATTGAGAAAAAAAGCAGTATAAATGTTCTATAATATTTATATATATATATTTTTTCAAATCGAATTAATATTAATATTTTTTTTTTTTTCATTTTTAATAATCAGAAACATTATCTCACATTTTCCTCAAATTAAAGCTGTATTACACAGATTTTCGTCATAAACATCGAATTTTCTCGCGGATTACTTTTATATAAATCCAAAATTTAAAATTACGTGACTTGAACTTCTTCTTCACTACCAAGCATTTTATTCTCATAACCTGCCTTTTTAAAGTCCAGTTTTCTGTATTTTTAAACCGTGCCTATATGCAGATTAAACAACAATAAAAAAAAGCAGCAGCACAACCTTTCAAAGATACATCGAACACTCAAATCTATCAATCAATCAATCAAATCTATCAATCAATCAATCAAAACTATCTCTCTCCAAAATACACCGAGAAGACATCGTTTTTTTCTCTTCTTTACTTCTAGTTCAGATGGGAAGTCAAATCCCGAGTAAACAACTTCGTTCTGTTGCAAACTGAATTTCCCCAGTGAACAATGCCGGAGGAATCCACAAACATTTCTTCATTCTTCCTGGGGACGGTGGCAGCGGCGTTTTGCCACCCTTTCCATTCATTCCGGCCGGTTGAATGGGGGGGAACACACCAGAGCCCTCGTGTCTCGCTTACATAACAGAATCTATTTGCTGACATCGTTTCGTATCAGACAGCGCTCGACCTTCCTGCTCCAACCCTGTGTGTGCACGTCTTCGAATGGATGGTCGGAGGAATATAATCGTTATGTTGCGCAAATATCCCAGAGAAAGAGTTCTTCTCCGATGGATTGTTTGGTCTCGTATTGAGTTCATCGAAGAGCCAGGTTAAAAAGGTTTTGTTTTTGCCATTTTGATGTGAGAGACAGTACGGAATAAAAATGAGATTAAATTTAATTATCTATATATAGGTATATTTTCTTAAATTGAATTAATTTTTTTTATTGAAATTTACAAAGAATCCTCATTTACCTCAAAATATCACAGATAAAGACCTAATAATATATAAGTTTGCATCTTTTAATTCTTATCAAACTAGTTTTTAAATTTGTTTACGTTCATAAAATCATATTTATAAATATTTATTATTATTATTATTGCCCTTCTCGTGGCTCAGTGACAATGCGCACCGTTGGTTAGCATCAGGGATGATGTTCAATCTGCTGGCGGGATGTTTGTAGACATTGTTTCAAAAAACGAATAACCTTGATGACGTTTGTGATGTTCATCATCTTGCTTGCGAGTCAGACTACCTGGTGGGTGTTTTTGGAGTTTTCTCCCGTATGATACGCAATGCATGCGATTCCTCCTAAAGTCCTCACGGAACGTTCTTCCCTTCTTCTTCAGTTTCCCGAACCCAAGATAGATTTTTACCCACAGGTGTTCTATCACAACAGAAGCTGTCCATCCCCTTTCTCTCCTTCCATGAGACCCCAAGGTTCACGGGCTATGTCTGGATGTTACTGTTTTCCAAGTGGAATAAGAAATAATAACATTCTTATTATCTACTTAACACTTTATTACATCCTTTTTATCATAAAAGGCTTTATTACACAAGTTTTCCTCATTGATGTAATTAAAATTGACCTTTTTAATAATAAAAAACATTAATACCTATTTTCATCATCTTACAGCTGTTTTAGATAAAATTTCATCATAAACATCAAATCTTCTTATGCATTTCTTTTATAAAATTTTTCCAAGTAAAAATGACATAATTTGACGTTCTTCTTCAGTTCCAAAACATTTTATTCTCATAACCTGCCTTTTTACAATTCTAGCTTCCTATATTTTAAATCGTATTTACATGCAGGTCAAACAATAAAAAAAACAGCACAACACTTCAAAGTTACATCAAACTCCCGAATCTATCTCTCTCCGAAATGTACTAAGAACGTCTGGTTCTTTTTTCTTCTTTACTTCCAGTTCGGATGGGAAGTCAAATCCCAAGTAAACAACTTCTTTTATTCTGTTGCAAACTGAATTCCCCCGAGTGCACAAGGCCGGGGAGTCAAGCATTTCTTCGTTCTTCTGGGGACAGTGGCAGCAGCGTTTTGCCTCCCTTTCCATTCATTCCGGCCGGTTGAATCGGGGAACACAACAGAGCCGTCATGTCTCGTTCACATAACAGAATCTGTTTGATGACATCGTTTCGTGTCAGACAGCACTCGACCTTTCTGTGTGTTCGTTTTGGAAGGAATGGTCGGAGGAATATTTAATTGGTATGTTGCGTAAATATCGCAGAGAAAGAGTTCTTCTCCGATGGATTGTTTGGTTTCGTATTTTCATCGAAGAGCCAGGATAAAAAGTTTTGTTTTTTGGTATTTTGATGTGAGAGACAGTATGGAATAAAAATAAGATTAAATTTAATTATACCTATATATATATGTGTGTGTGTGTTTTTCAAATTGGGTTTTTATTGTAAATTACAAAGAATTTTTTTTTTTTTACCACAAAATATCACATGAAGTTTTAGAACTAAGTAATAAACATATCGTTGAATTGTTTAGTTTCGTATTCGGTTTATCGAAGAAACAAGAAAAAGTGGTTATGGTGATGTAAAAGATCAATCAAATGTTGCAAATGTATAAATAAGAATAAATGTTGCATAAACGTACTATGATATGTATGTATTTTTTTTCAAACAGAGACTTTTTAAATTTTAAAGAAATCCTCGTTTACCAAAAAATGTCACGCCAGGTTACAATACTAAATAATCAACAAACCTCTGGATTGTTTTTGTTTCGTATTGAGTTCATCGAGGATCCAGAAAAAGTTTTGTTTTTGGTATTTTACAGTGAGAGACAGTATGGAATAAAAAGTACATCACTTACTTAAATTATATTACATCACTTTTTATCAAACAAAAGCTTTATTACGCAAGTTTTTCATCTTAGACGTAATTAAAATTGTTGAATTTTTAATAATAAAAGCCATTGTTATCGATTTTCAACATCTTAAATCTGTATCACAAAAATTTACATCATAAACATCAAATTTTCTCACGGTTCACTTTTTTATTTTATTTAAAGAAATCTCCAATCTAAAATTGCATGACTATTACTTCTTCTTTACTCCCACATTTTATTCCCATAACCTGCCTTTTTACAGTTCCAGCTTTCTGTATTTTAAAGCGTACCTACATAAGGGTCAAACAACAATATAAAAAAAAAACCGTCAACACAACCCTTCAAAGATACATCAAACTCCCAAATCTTCCTCTCTATCTCTCTCCAAAATGCACCAAGAAGACCTCGTTTTTTTTGCTTCTTCTTTACCTCTAGTTCAGATGGGAAGTCGAATCCCAAGTAAACAACTTCTTTATTCTGTTGCAAACTGAATTTCCCCCCGAGTGAACAAGGCCGGGGGAATCCACAAACATTTCTTCATTCTTCTGGGGACGGTGGCAGCGGAGTTTTGCCTCCCTTGCCATTCATTCCGACCGGTTGAATCGGGGAACATACCAGAGCCGTCATGTCTCGTTTACATCAACAGAATCTATTTGCTGACATCGTTTCGTATCAGACAGCACTCGACCTTTCTGTGTGTTCGTCTTTTAAGGGATGGCAGGAGGAATATGTAATTGGATGTTGCGTAAATATCGCAGAGAAAGAGTTCTTCTCCGACGGATTGTTTATTTCCGTATTGAATTCATGGAAAAAGGTTTTGTTTTTTGGTATTTTGATGTGAGAGACAGTATGGAATAAAAATTAGATTAAATTTATTTCTAGCTATATATTGGTATATTTTTTTTAAATTGAATTTTTTATTGTAATTTACAAAGAATCCTTGTTTATTACAAAATATTCCACATTGCAGAAATAAATAATAAACAAATTGCTGGATTGTTTAGATTCGTATTGAGTTTATAGAAGTAGAAAAAAAAAAAATTTTGATTTTGGTATTATGTTGCAAAAGACTGAATGGAATAAAAATGAAAATAAAGGTAGGTATTTACCAAATTTATATATATATATTTCAAATCTTATTTTTGTACGGAAATTTACAAGGAATCCTTGTTTAACACAACATATCACACGAGGTTACGTAGGTAAGGTTATGAACAAACTGCTATATACTGATTCGTATTGAGTTTCTCGAAGAAAAAAAAAAAAAAAAAAAAAGGTTTTGGTGCTTTTCTGTAAAATATCAAATGGAATAAAAATGTAGTATAAATGTGCTACATAAAAATGTAGCACAAAAAGGTATTTTTGCAAATCGATTTTTTTTTAACTTACAAGGAATACTCGTTTACAACAAAACATCACACAAAGCTACAAAACTACATAATTAACAAACAGCTATATTATTTAGTTCTGTATTGAGTTCATCGAAGAGATAGAAAAAAAGGTTTTTTTTGTAAGACGTTGAATGGAATAAAAATGGGAATATAGGTAATTTTAGAAAGTTCATATATATATATTCTTTTTTTGTATTGAAATCTGCAAGATATCCTTGCTTACCATGAAGCATCACACGAGGTTACAGAAGTAAATAACAAACAAGTTGCTAGACTGTTTACTTTCGTATTGAGTTCACCGAAGAGAATTCTCTCTTATTCCTTTTTATATAATTAACTAATGTTGTACTTCTCTTTACGTTCATAAATATTCAATATTATTATATTTGAAAGCTTTCTTATATCAATTTTATTATTTAAAAGCTTTATTACACATGTTTATTATATTTGTTACAAATTTATTACACATGTTTTTATCATAGATGTAATTAAAATAGCCAATTTTTAATAATAAAGCCATTATTACCTATTTTTATCATCATACGCTGTATTAAACACAGTTTCCTCATAAACACATCAAATTTTCTCATGAATTTATTTGAGTAATATATATATAAATAATATATTATATATATATATATATATATATATATAATTAGTAATATATATATATATATATATATTATAATTTTCAAAGTTACATAATTCGTATTTCTTCTTTACTTTCAAACATTTTATTCTCATAACCTACCTTTTCACAGTTCTAGCTTCCTGTATTTTAAACCGTACCTACATGCAGGTCAAACAACAACAATAAAAAAACAGCAGCACAACCCTTCAAAGATGCATCAAACTTCCAAATCTTCCTCTCTATCTCTCCAAAATGCACCAAAAAACCTCTCGTTTTTCCTTCTTCTTTACTTCCAGTTCGGATGGGAAGTCAAATCCCGAGTAAACAACTTCTTTTATTCTGTTGCAAACTGAATTCCCCGAGTGAACAAGGCCAGGAATAACCAAACATTTCTTCATTCTTCTGGGGACGGTGGCAGCGGAGTTTTTGCCTCCCTTTTCCATTCATTCCGGCCGGTTGAATCGGGAACACACCAGAACCGTCGTGTCTCGTTTACATAACAAAATCTATTTGCTGACATCGTTTCGTATCAGACACCGCTCGACCTTCCTGCTGCAACCTTGTGTGTGTTCGTCTTCGAAGGGATGATCGGAGGAATATGTAATTGGTATGTTGCGTAAATATCGCAGGGGCAGAGTTTCTTTGTCGATGGATTGTTTAGTTTCGTATTGAGTTCATCGAAGAGCCAGGAAAAAGGTTTTGTTTTTTGGTATTTTGATGTGAGAGACAGCATAGAATAAAAATGACATTAAATTTAGTTCCAGCTTTATATAGGTATATTTTTATCAAATTTAATTTTTTTTGTAATTTACAAAGTATCCTCGTTTACCACAAAATATCACTCTAGGTTACAGAAGTAAATCATAAACAAATCGTGAATTGCTTAGGTTCGTATTGAGTTTATCGAAGAGCTAGAAAAAACGTTTTTGGTTTTGGTATTTTGATGTGAGGGACAGTATGGAGTAAAAATGAGATTAAATTTATTTGTACCTAAATTTAAATATATATATATATATATATTTTTTACAGATTGAATTTATTTTCATTGAAGTTTACACAGAATCCTTGTTTACCACAAAAATATCACGCCCAGGTTATAGAAATAAATAATAAACATATCGTTGAATTGTTTAGTTTCGTATTCAGTTTATTGAAGAAACATGAGAAAAGTTTTTTTGGGTTTTGCTGTAAAAGATCAAATGAAACAAAATTGCGAATAAATGTTGCATAAATGTATTATAACATGAATGTATTTTCAAATCGATTTTTTACTTCTGTATCGGTGTATTTTAAATCGTACCTACATTCAGGTCAAACAACCACAACAAAAAAACAGCACAACCCTTCAAAGATACATCAAAGTCAAAAATCTTTCTTTTTCCAAAATGCACCAAGAAGACCACGTTTCTTTTTCTTCTTTACTTCTAGTTCGGATGGGAAGTCAAATCCCAAGTAAACAACTTCTTCGTTCTGTTGCAAACTGAATTTCCCCCGAGTGAACAAGGACGGGGAATCCACAAACATTTCTTTTATTCTTCTGGGGACAATGGCAGTAGCGTTTTGAATGATGCTGGTTGAATGGGCCGTCATGTCTCAGAGCCGCCATGTCTTTTTTTACAAAACAGAATCTATTTGCTGACATCGTTTCACGTCAGACAGCGCGCTCGACCTTCCTGCTCCAACCTTGTGTGTGTTCGTCTTCGAAGTGATGCTCGGAGGAATATGTAATTGGTATGTTACGTAAATATCGCAAAGAGTTCTTCGTCGATGGATTGTTTAGTTTCGTATTGAGTTCATCGAAGAGCCGGGATAAAAAGTTTTGTTTTTTGGTATTTCGATGTGAGAGAGAGTATGGAATAAAAATAAGGCTAAATTTAATTATACCTAAATTTATATATTTTATTTTTACAGAATGTATTTTTATTGTAATTCACGAAGATTCCTGTTTTACGGAGGTCCAAAGTTGCAGACATAATAAACAATCACTGCATCGTTTAGGTTCATATTGAGTTACTAGAAGTAACAAATTTTGGTTTTGGTTATTTTTCTTCTAAAATTACAGTATGGAATAAAGAAGATATTAAATTTAGTTATTTAGTTATATATATATATATATACTACTAAACTTACAAGGAATATTTGTTTACCACAAAATATCACACTAGGTTACAGAAATACATAAGAAGCAAATCTCTGGAGTGTTTAGTTTCGTATTGAGTTGAAAAAAAGTTTTGCTTTTGAATTTTTGCTGTGAGAAACAGTATGGAATAAAAATGAGGTTAAATTTAGTTACACAACTTTATATATTTTATTTTTACAGATTGCGTTTTTTATTGAATTTACAATTACACGATTGGTAATAATCGTTTAGGTTCATATTGAGTTACTAGAAGTAACAAATTTTGATTTTGGTATTTTTCTTCTAAAATTGTAGTATGGAATAAAGAAGATATTAAATTTAGTTATTTAGTTATATATATATATACTATACTAAACTTACAAAGAATATTTGATATCACACTAGGTTACAGAAATACATAAAAAGCAAATCTCTGGAGTGTTTAGTTTCGTATTGAGTTGAAAAAAGTTTTTTGCTTTTGTGAGAAACAGTATGGAATAAAAATGAGGTTAAATTTAGTTACACCTAACTTTATATATTTCATTTTTACAGATTGCGTTTTTTTATTGAATTTACAATAAATTCTCGTTCATTACAAAATATCACACGAGGTTACAAAAGTAAATAATAATGAACAAATCTTTGGATTGTTTAGTTTCTTACTGAGCTCATTGAAAAGGCAGGAAAAATGTTTGGTTTTCGATGTTTCGCAGCAAGAGATCGATATATATATGTATACATAATATTAATATCGCATTTCTTTATTGAAATTTACAAGGAATTCTCGTCTATTACAAAAATAATACCTGGAAAGGAAATATATTTCGCGCATCCCGCACGCATCTGAGTATCGGGTTTTCGGCTTAGAAGTGGAATCCTTCCACGAATCTATAATTATATGTTTTTAAATGATTTATCTCTCGTTAATTGTGTAGTTTTTATGCATGTGTAAATAAAACTGTGATTTCTCAAACCTGTGTCTTAAGTCTCAAACCAACCACACCCAGTTACAAAGCTAGTTGCCCAACCTACACACTACAGTACTATATATACAGGTTTTTTTTTTTCTCGTTAAATTTAGAATTGCTTTTTTAAAACACCAATTTCTGACTTACTTTCACCATTTGTATTTGGTGATTAGAGTTGGAGTTCTTTTTCTTCTTATTTTTTACTGTAATCCATAAAACCTAAAAAGAACAAGCCACATTTATATTATATTTAAAATCAAACAGTGATAAATACTTTAACACTAATGTTATATTGTTTTTATTAACAGTAATTAAATAAAAACAGGAAAAAAAAAAAATTATATAAAAAATGTAACGACTAACTTTAATGAAGATTTAAAATAACTGGAAGTGGAAAAATTAAATTGGTGACAGTGTTTAAAGTGCAAAAAAAAAAAAGACAAATCTAAAATAATGGCTTACATGTTTTATCTTTATTAAAAATTGATGACTTTTTTATAGCATATATATTATTTAGTTTTTAATTCTTTAAAAGGTAATAATGCAATAACATTTTAACTTTGAATTTTAATGTTCTGTAAAATGAATCACATGCATTAAATTCATTAAGTAAAAGCTGAAATAATGTCATAATTCAATAATTAATTTTTATTTTCCTAAAAAAATTGCTTGACGACAAAAAATTTTTAATTGGATAAATATTTATTTTTATTTTTTGACATTAATGTTTAAAATGTTTCAGAAATATCTTTAATTTATTAATTTTAAAAGAAAGAAATATTTCAATACAGACTGTAAACGAATTAATGAGATTAAAAATAAACTAATTGTTATTCATTTTAAATTAATAATATTTTTTACTGGTAAAAAAATTTTTTTTTCAAACATTTTATTCTACGCTAAATTAAATCGAAATTTATTTTTGAAATGTTTGTTAATGAACTAATTAACACGTTCTTCTTCATATTCCTATTCAAGTTTAGTTGTATTTTTACTGAGATGTTTTTAAAGTTTATTTTTACTTTTTATATAATAATAATTATTTTCCCCTGACTGATTAAATAGCAAGTAGCATATTTTTGAAAATTAAAATACATTTTGAGAATTTTAATTCACCTTGAATTTTTTATGGAAATAATAAAATGAAAAAAAATCTAATTAATATTATTTAAACGTAACTGTTCTTAAAAATATGCCTTATTTGAAATAAATTTTTTTTTCGAATATTTATTCGTACTAATTTCGTTGAATTATTTGTTAATAATTATTTTTTAATAATCCAATACAATAATTCGTGAAGAAAAATCAATATTATTACTATATCTCTTGATTAACTTAATTTTATTAGCATGGAATGTTCAGACCAATAAAATATTTAATAATAAATCCAAGTTAAGGTTTAATACTATTGTAATAATTCTATTGTCTAGTTAATGTAATTGTAATAATTAATGTAAAATCTTTCAAAATCCATAAAATTAAAAAAACCTTTCACATTCTCTGAAAAATATCAAGTAATTTTTACTTTATATTATTCTATAAGCATTGTATTTTGCATTGAATTAATAAATATTTTTATATAGATTAATACAAAAAGTTTCAAGAATCATGAATAACTGAAACATTTTATTTTCAAATATTTATTATAACATTATAACAATTAATAAAAATTATTATCATTTGCTACTAATGTGTTGAAAACATTAGCAAATCACAAAATCTGAACGTTCTTAGTTTGGTATCGTAAAGTAACAAAAATATACAAAATTTTTTTCATAAAAAGCAGTAAATATACATTCTAAAGTTAATATATTAGCAAACTTTACAAAACCTATTTATCTTATTGGCCTGGAAACAAAATTTAAATCTCTGTAACGACAGTTTCCGTGGATGATACTGGTAAAATCTGCTGCAAGACAACTTCTGGAGGAGGAGGTTCAACAATAAAAGAAGCATCTGCTGAATCCTGGTCGCTCAATCCTGGCTCGTTGCTTCTGATGATTGCTCTGTAACCATTAACATCAGCTATGTACTCCACTGTTCTGTATACACCATTACCATCAGAATATCCATAGCTACCTTTGACTTCTCCATTGATGTCTGATGATTCCTGTCTGTGCTGGACCATACCTTGACCATCTCCAAATTCATAGCCAAAGGTATAGGGACTGTTGGATTCCACTACAACTTCCTGTTCAGGTGCAAGATCATCTAGAGTTGGTGCTGTAGTGGCTATGGCCACCAGCATCATCAAAAGCAGAACAGTGGAAGATCTTGAAACCATGACAACTGTTGGCCAAGTTGTGTTTTGATGGTGAAGGAGTAAAAAGGTTTGGTAAGGTTTTGAGTTAGATGATGCTTATATATCTTCAATGATGACATTGGAAATGAAAGGAAGAATATTTACGTTGGAATGGTATGTTGCTATTTTTGGGTGGAGTTGATAGTTCAAGGTAAAAACCATTAAAATAGCGAGGTGTGCCTAAATTCTTGCTTAGCAACCTTAACCATGAAGGATACATCATAATTTATTCTTATGACATTTACAACAATGCTTTTAAGTTAAAGTTCAGAGAATATGGTATGGTGGAAAATTTTGAAGCCATGACAACTGCTGACCAAGCTGGGTTTTATTGATGAAGTGGAAAAAATTTATAAGGTTTTGAGTTAAATGATGTTTATATATTCCCAATTATGACATTGGAAATGAAAGAAAGAATATTTACGTTGGGATGGTATGTTGCTATTTTTTGGGTGGAGTGGATAAACCATTAAAATAGCGAGGTGTGTCTAAATTCTTCGTTAGCCATGAAGGATACATCATGATTTATTCTTATGATATTTACAACAGTGGGTTAAAATCGTGGGTGGGGTTTTATGTTAAGGTTCAAAGAATATGGTATGGTAAAAACAGTTAAATTAAAAGACCCTGTTTTAGTGTCTTTCAAATAGTTGTATGATTTAATGTGATACGTGACTTTAAAAGAAATGCAGTGAAGTTGAAATAATCACTAGACCACAAAAAGGATTCGTCTTATTTTTTTTTTTTTATAAAGTAATTTTTGAAGCTTTAAATATTTGAACAGTGACTTACATTTACATATATGCAAAAGAGATTAATTAGTTTTCAGTTTTTTTCAATTAGATTTTAATGTTATTGAAATCTTTCTCTAATTAAAAGATTTCATTATCTTTAGAATAATATTGAAAAAAATTCTATTTAATGTTTGTTTAAAAGGATAAAAAAAAAAAGAATTAACTTTTGGCATAAAAACCATGATTTTATATAAATGAAATCTAAAAACTTTTTTTACAATCATTATTAAAATCTAATCCATTTTTTTAATTATAAATTACGATTTTTTTCTATCCAAAAAACAGTTTGAAATTAAGTGAAATATAATTACTTGTGGATTAGTTATTTGCTTTGCTTATAAGCTTTTTTTTTTTCATTATTTCTATGTAAATACAAATATGTAATTTTCTTAAAAATATAGAATTAAGTCGTTGGTTTACTTAATTATTTGTAAAAATTTCATCAAAATTTTTTGTTTCGTCATTTTTCACTTTCTATTTAGTAAAATAAATTAATTAAAAGCTTTTTGAGCTAAAGATCTAAGTTTATTTTCTAAACAATATTTACATGTCTGGCATTGTTTATCGAATGATGTAACATGTTTACAATAAATTTAAAATTTCTTTTAAAATTACCAAATTTAATACAATTTATCACATATATTTAATATAATATTGCTCTTTAATTTAATAATTTACGTTGTTTGCTATTGGAAAAGACGTTTTATGTAGATGTAATAAGTGATTTAAGTTTTTATTTGGAAAGATACAGTTTTGAACTATTTTCAAACTGAATTTTTGTTGCAGTTGAAATGCAATTTAATACAAATAATACTATTTAATTTAATTCTTAAATATTATTATTTAAAACTTAATACTATTTTTAATTTACAAATAATACTATTTAAAAACTTAATAAATTATTTAATACAAATAATACTGTTTAATTTAATTTTCAACACTATTTAAAACTTAAATCCATTTAATTCAAATAACACTATTTAATTTAATTCTTAATACTATTATTTAAAATTTAATACTATTTAAAACCTAATACTATTTAACTTTCTTTCTAATTTAATAGTTTCATTGGAATTTGTACACATATGAAGCTTTCAAAATACTTTTTAAAAATATAAATGCGGTTTTTTTACGAGACCAATTCCATAATATCTGTATCAGATTGCATTAGAATAAAACTTCAATGCAAGAACAGGAAAGAAATAGTTAATTGTCCATGGATTTATTGAAGAAATTAACGACGAAGAATTTGATCAGTAATTCTCTGATCATTCTCAAGAAATATATACTCACGAACCATGCCAGCATTTGGTCTTGATGTTGTTGAACATCAAGAGTATCGGGTACCACTGATGTATGTCATAAACCATTCACCAATGGGGAGATAAGAAGGGAACATTGACTTCCAGGAAGTCTTTTAGGGCAACTGTCGAGTATTTGTTGTATGAGAAAATAGTTTGAAAATTCATGATCCGAGACTTTTTTTCGGAACACTCTATCTGATAATCTACTTGAAGGCAACTCATCTAAAACCTGGTTTAAATTTTATTCTTAAACATCCCTGATTAGCCCAGGTTTAAAAAGCTATTGCCCTTTTCAGACTCCTGACGGGCCATGATTATATGGCCAATCATCTTTTTTCCTGAATGAAAATATTTTGCAAGCCCAAAAATGCAGTCTAGAGAGACATAGATTCATCTGACCTTCCTGAAATCTGCCCTGTGCTTGTTTCCTCTACTGTGTATGGTCATTACTGGGAGTCATTAACTGGGTCATTTACCCTTACCCTTATGGGTTAAACATGTCACTAATGATTTCCATTCGATTCTCATGTTGTTTTGATGTTCCTTGTGTTCTTTTTCCTTTTTTATTTTTTATTACTTATTGTAGCCTGTCATTGAAAATAAAAAAAAAAGTTTGAAAATTTCCAGACAACCTAAGTGACGGGCCAGAGACTCTTTTTATATGCTGTCTAAATTGCACGAGTTTCAAGGGTCTCCTGTTCCACTGATATATGCCATGAAATACTCTGGAACGGGGCGATGAGAGAGAGACATTTACTCCGGAGAGACTTTTAAGGGTAACTGTCACTTACTGAGAAGACTTTTTAAAGAACAATTTGAAATCTCCTTAATTCTAAGAGATGATCCGAGAAGCTTTTATACTAGTATGCTGTCTAAGTTACCATCGAGTCTCATTCACTTTGAAAGTAGGGATTATGACGAATTCGTTAGTGGTTTTCTGAATCTAAACCCCACTGCACGTGTTATCACTGGATCGCATTTACGGGTAATACCGACAAGAATGGTCCTTCGTAGTCCTCCGGATCTGAATCATTGATTTAGGAAAGGGCATAGTTTCGACAAAAGTATAGTTTCCTTGCTGTCAAAAGATCTGCTGTTAGCTTCCTCTTGTTTAATTCCAACATGAGTGCATAATGACTTGACTTGGCGCTTTTTGAGATGTGTGTCCTGACGCCCTTTATCTCAATTTATCCAAATGTTTTCCTTCCCAACCAAATTTACAAAAGTCAAATAAGATCACCTTAATTACACTCCAAAATTTAAAATTCCAAAATCACCGAAAATTGAAATTCAAAGTCCGAATTTCCTTCTCAAATACTATAAACGTTGTCGACACTTTCTAACAATCAAAAGAATAACAATAAAAGAAGTATATTTGGACAGGAAAGAAATAGACAAACTGCTGATCAAGGGATCAAACATTTGAACATTTAAACTATGATTTAGAACGCATGAAGTACTACTAGTACTTGAAACGAAAAAGTGAAATGAGATAACACAAAGAAAACATATGTTTGCATAGTTGACGGCATATCTTCTGGTAAAAAGGTACAAAAAAGTAAAGAAGTTCCTGGATAGTGTCCCTCTTGACTCATTCAAGAGAACTGTCCTGACCAAACTAAGTTATCGTATTAGTGAATTATTATCTAATACCAAAGGAGAAGTCTGGGAGACAATCGAGAATTAAATGGAAAAACTTTTTTCGAAAAACGCGTAAAGAGGGTGTTGACAATTTTAGATTAAGAACTGGGCACGACTGCTCCCGAACAAAATAGGGATTGTGATATATGTAGTTAACGTGAGACAGAGAAAATGAATAAGGCCCATCTACTATGTATACGAGACTGGACTCTAACCTACAACAGAATGATGATTTGTGTAATTTGCTTGAGGGCCAGAGAAAAAATGTTCTGACTCAAATATTTATTATAGTGTTTCTACAGTAATCAGGAAATCAGTAATCTGGAAAAGACAGTGGATATATCGTAATCAGAAAATCAGTAGATAAATCAGTAATCAGGAAATCAGTAGAAAAATCAGTAGTCTGAAAATCAGCAATCTGAGATAAGCCGATTAATCAGTAGCTTGAAATCACTAGGTAAATAGATAAATCAGTAGTTTGGAAAGGGATTTCTGTTGAGCTTTATGGAAGAGAAGGTGACTGCAAACACCAGATGTAATTTGTTCAATATTGTAGTGCCATATTATGTATCCTGGATAACTTTGAATCTACTACGAATTTGTCCCTACTGAAAAGCGATCTTAAAAAAGTGAAGTGCCTGAAATTTGGAAAGAACAACATAATATTCAAAGTTTTTGTTATTTATGGATTTCATTTTAGTTATAAAAATATTTATTGTCGCAAGTTAAAACGCAGGAAATATTAAATTATTAAAATTGTTTAATTCTTGGCATACTTTTAGAAAACAACCTCTTTTTTTTCTTTTCTCCTTACTACTGATACATTTTTATATACCTATTAATGATGCATAAAATTATAATATATTCTTGACAAATTAAAGATTTCAAAAAAAAAAATGTCCTCCAATCAAATGAAAATGAAGTGTTTGAATGGAGTAATTAAAATTCTAATTCTTTTTGTTTTAAAAACTATTTTTTAACATAAAGAATGCCCCAAATTAACATTGATAACCAGTTGCGAAACATGAGACAATCACTGAAACGGCAAACTCCTTAATGGTTTGCATAAATTTGAATATGAATTCTACCCCTTCAGTTTCATTGTCTAAGAGAACAGACTGCTGTAGAGATTGTGTCTGGCTGGCTTTGATCTCTGCTATAATTCTAAAGTAGTTGATATGCTTAAGGGTTTGGCGGCTTATTAACCGCTTTAAGTCCTTTTAGCTTCTTCTAGTGCAGGAGTGGCCAACTCGCAGCCCTGGAATATTTTCACGACTTGTGAGATTTATCATACTTTTATAAAATATATTTATTTTATAATGACCAAAGTAGTGAAAACCATTGTATTGAAAATACATTATGTGTGCATCCATATATTCAAAAGTTAATCAATAAAATTATGAGAAAATTATCTTTGATTGTAAATAATATTCTTTATGAATATAGGACAGGATATTGCCTGTTTTATTTGTGAGCCAGTGAATATTTCTCTGTTGATAGCATTACAAACCAGACTCTTAGGTGAATGTTAGCGCTTTTTGGTTCAATTTACACCTACTGAATCGATTTTTTTTCTAAAATTAAATGTACCAAAAACACAAAATACGCCTAACGATAACGAACGCCAACTGCAGCAACACCTAATGATGCATACCAAACTGAGAATGATTTGTAAAG